>JADKLZ010005465.1:21294178-21307043 GCA_021533235.1 Biomphalaria straminea
TAGTGTCTGAAGGGGAAACAACTCAGACTACACCAATAGATCAAGAAATCAAACTGTAAATGTATCTAGTCAGGGCATAAAATCAGAAGAACAGCAGACAATCTTGCAAGACAGGCCCCAGACAAGAAACCACAGGGGAAGGGAAAGGCTGGGAGACAAAATAAACCTGGTGGAGATCGGTAGACCAAGACGCAAAAATAGCAGAATGGATATGGACACACAAAACAGGGGCCCTACGGTCCGTTGGGGGTCAAAAGGATTGAATCAAGTAAGTCAATTCTTTGTGTGGAGAAAAAAATCGGTTCAAAATTACAAAGCTTTTTTCAGAAGGTCAAATGAAAGCTAATACAGCTTTGTGGACTAAATTACTAAATTAAACCAAACCTTGTGGGGCTGGGTGTAACTAATGCATGTTCTAACTTATGATTGTAGTTAGTCTTGTAGGGCTGGGTTGATCAAACTTCTTGGGGCTGGGTTTTACTAATGCATGTTCTAGCTTACAACTGTAGTTAGCCTTGTAGGGTTGGGTTGATCAAACTTCTTGGAGCTGGGTGTAATTAATGCATGTTCTAACTTATGACTGTAGCTAGCTTTGTAGGGTTGGGTTGATCAAACTTCTTGGAGCTGGGTTTTACTAATGCATGTTCTAACTTACAATTGTAGTTAGTCTTATAGGACTGGTTGACTAATGGATGCCCTAAGTTCACATTTTTAACCAGGTCTTGTGGAGATTGGAGGATTATTGGATCAGACAATGGAAATCCCTCAGGGAAAAGAATCTAAGAAATATTAGAGCTAACGAATTTTAGGCAATAGCAAAGTATCAGGTTTCGCATGGAATGAATTCTGAAAAACAAATTGCCTAACATAGAGCTAATAGGAAATAAGTCTAACTCCTGCCTTTTGTTTAGTGAGAGAGTTTCTGCCTATCCCATTCATAATCTCAAAGAACATAAGATCTACTGAAAATATAACTTCAATTTCATCCTAATTTTGCTCAAAATATTTGGAATAGTTGAACACAGTGTTCCATTATTATACTTTTTTGTTTTTTTAATTTTTACTATCAATTATCCCAAATCATATATATGAACACAATGTGCAAAGGGAGATAATTCATAAAAAAATTAGACACAGATATGGTGTTATGAATACAATGGTAGATGTCACCTTTGAGGGTGTTTGTAATTAAGTAATAATAATAATAATCATTCCTTGTTTAAGAACTCATACAAATCTACAGACACAACACACACAGATTATTAACAAGAAAAACAATCAAGTAATGACTTACCTGCAGTCAGCTCTGTCTATGAGTCTACAAAATTTAGAACAGCACATATCACCATTGACTATGCCTATGGCCCCAGCGTCACACTCCTCATCTCGCTCGACTATACCGTTACCACACAGAGGTATCAATTTATGTTTAGCTGTTGATATTATTTGAACAAAAAACACCAAGTTTTATCATTTTTGTGATATTATTACTGTAAATATGTCTACGCCCTGTCCTATATAGATTCTGTAAATGTTATGCCCTGGCCTATATAGATTCTGTAAAATGTCATGCTCTGACCTATATAGATTCTATAAATGTCATGCCCTGACCTAAATAGATTTTTTTTTTATAGAAGGAAATCATTCCAAATAAAATAATCTCTAGTGGCACATGAACATCTGTTTATATTCAACAAAACATGGAACTACTTTACTTGAATGTTTCAGCATTTAATAAATAATTCCGTTTATAAACTACAATGGCTCAGAACAGATTAATATTAAAATGATATGTTAAAAACAAATGAATATTCATTATCTGGCACTGCCAGGGTCGAGTTTCGCTAAAGACAAACAAAATTCATTGTAGCCTCTTTATCATTGTCCACTGAGGAATTTTCTGGTGATATGACAGGTCTGCAGCAGTACCACCCTCTCTGACAGGCAATAAAATCTTCTTAGGAATGTTGAGGGCCTTGAAGGTATCTGTGAGATCAGTTACACTTTTTCCATTGGTTTTTTATTATTATTTTTTCCGGTATTATGATTATGGCGATGAAACCCATCTTGAGCCATATATTAAAACCAACAACTTTCTGGTATCCAAAACCATCTCAGAGCACTGTGTAGGATATTTAGTCTATTGGCCTGCAAAATTATCAATTATCCCTAATAAAAAATACTTAGGCTGGAAGCCTTGCAAATTTTATATAACTCTGAAAAGCAAGAGGAAGAGTCTGAAACAATTTTAAAGAAAGCTCTGAAACTTACAAGTCTGAGACTAAGGTTGATTCTAGGTTTAAAAAAAAGCAAAGATCTAAGTTTATTTTAAACCACTTACAAACAAAACATGTTGACTTGGTGCGAAGTGTCTCACCAATACTTCTCAATGAGCAAGGAGAAAAAAACTAGAAACAAAACAGAATAAAACAACACATTATTCATTTTGTCAAAACCTATCCTAGGAATATCTTAAACAAAATATTTTTCATAAATGTTGACTATTGAAGCCTCCACCGTAATGAAAGTATTTTATCCAGTTAGAAATTTACACCAGATATAATGAAAAAAGACATCTACATCTAGAGTGTATAAACAGACAAATATGCCAATCAGCATATAATAACTGAGCACAAAAAGTTATTTTTCAATTTTCAATTTCTTAATTAACCCTAGACACTTAGTTATAATAAAAAATGTCATCAGGTTACAGTTATCCGTTACATGGATGTGATAAAACATGATTTAAAATCAGTGAACATTTTTTCTGACCATTGGTAACCTAGAACGCACTAGTTGGAGAGAGACGGTGACCAAGAAATTTAAGCGTTTGGACAGTGAAAAAATATGGGCCTCAGATCTTGTAGAAAAATGTGCCACACAGAAAATGACCACCTTGAGCTGCAAATATATGTGGATGGGAGTGCCTCTCCAAAATAGGGCTCCACAGCCATGTGAAAAATATTCAAGATGAATCATAGTCGTTCTATGACTGATAAAAAAAAAAGTAAAGTTCCCCTTTCAGACCTTGTGGTCTATAGGGCAGATGATGTAAAGGTCATCTGATTCTGTGGCCCACGGTTAACAAGGGTGTCATGTGGCCAGCACAACGACCAACTGCCTTTACTTTTCCCCAACTAATGTCAGGTACCCATTAGAATTGGGTGGACTCAAGGGCGCCCGAAAATCCCGAAATAAAAATCCCAGTCTTCACCAGGATTCGAACCCGGGACCTCCAGTACGGAAGCCGAGCGCTTTACCGCTCAGCCACCGCGTCCTCTCTATGACTGATGGGAGGCCAATATATGGAAAGTTATCAGGTAGGCCTAATAGACTGGGTGGGGGAAGGGAAGTTATAATGCAGCCTGTTCCATTGAAGGATAAAAGAGACAGATGGAAGAAAATTAGTAAAGAGTTACTAGTACAGAGAATCTGTATGATGTCAGAGATTTCTAAAGCAGGTCATTTTATTGAAGAATGAAAACAAAGCGTTCCAACTAATTAGTCAAACGAGCAAACTTCAGTAGAAATAAATATTATTTAAAATATAATAACAATATGGATGCGCGGCGGCTGAGTGGTAAAGCGCTTGGCTTCCAAACCAGGGTCCAGGGTCATGGTGAAGACCTAAGTCCACCCAGCTCTAATTGGTACCTGAATTAGTTGGGGAAAAGTAAAGGAGTTGGCTATGGTACTGGCCATATGAACCATTGTTAACCGTAGGCCACAGAAACAGATGAACTTTACATCATCTGCCCTATAAACCACAAGGTCTGAAAGGGGAACTTTACTTTACTTTAATAACAATATGAAAATGTGATTAAAAACTATTTTGGTCATTTGAAAAAAAAAATTAATTAACATAATATAAACAATTTGAGAGCTACAAGATCATATAAAATTCTTTCTTAAAAAGTCCTTTTTTAAAGCTTAGAAAGTATTATTTAACTGAGATTTAGTAACATAACATAATAACAAGATGAACAGAAAGGATGTTAAAAAAAACAATCACAGGAGGAATACACTCTGCACAATAGCCTAGCAACATAGCAGACAATATTTTTGGAAACAATTATTTCCGTTGTAAAAAAAAATTCTTAAATGCAATTAGGACCCACATACCTTATTATTGGGATGGTCTATGGTAGACTTACTTGACCACATGAGGTACCGGCCACCATTGCTCTCAGTGGGGGCACATTTTGAGGTGTCAGGATCGTGAGGACTGCCAAAAGAATGCCCTCACATAAAAAAATAATTGTATAAATAAATGTATACTACAAAAAAAACATTCAAAGCAAGAAAACTGGAACATTTGAATGATTGTAACAATGGTTGTAACTTGTAATAAAACTGCAAAAGATCTGAACTGAAATTATTCAAATTTTTTGAAAGCCATAAAGATGTAAACAAAATTCTCCTAAATGTGATTTCTGATAATGGCTGGCTGTATGTATCATCATAGTAAATTTCTAGCAGTTACCAAGAAATTGTAAGTTATAAAAGAAGTAGGTGAATTAAGAAAAAAAACTTAATTAGAATCCAAACTTTTTAAAATAACAAAGAAGCAATTATTGCAACTCTTTTAAGTAAAAATGTCCTTTTAATGTTGTCCAGGACATTTAGATAAGTCATAATGCTACCCTTACAATTTCTAAAGTGACTGATTTTGCTGTTTGGTGGTTGTTGTTTGTTTTTTGGTCACTTTAAAAAAAAAAAAAAAAAAAAAAAAATTTATATCTATGCTAGCTGACAATAGAACAGCAAACCATAGGTTTATTATAATTTTAACTCTTTCTCTCCTAACAGACGATACCAACGTTGATTCCACCAGAATGTGGTAAATAATTACGGAGAGAAAGAGTTAAATCCACATAGCAATTTTTTTTTGGATTGAAGCTAAATATTTAATCTTTTTTTTTTTTTAATACAATCTTTAGAATATAAATGCAAATGTGGAAATTAGTGAAAAATCACAGGACAATCAAATAATCAAATCTATAAATCAACGAATGTTAGTTGGCTTAGTATTGACAGAACTCCAATACAATTCTATTCCCTACATTTAATTGTTTCATCTTTTCAAGATGGTCTCTCCAAATTATTTAGACCTCACTTGGTCAAAGACTTAACTTAAAGTCTCTCTAGTAAGTGCCCAGTAAAGTGAGACTAAATAATACTCCAAATCTCCCCCCATGCAAAAAAATAAATACAGATTTGTATTTTACCAGGATTCAAACTTAAGACACCTAGTTAAGCAGCTAATTAAATCTTCATCCGCCAAGCTATGTGTTCTGTTACTTTCATAAAGATGAACCTGAATTAACTTTATTTAAACTGATGAAAATAACTATTGGTTCAACTAAAACTAGATCTCTAGTCAGCTCCAAGTTGATTACATGAGGGTCTCTCCAAAGTGTAATTACCTATTTCTGAAAAGACAATAGAAAGGGTATTTTTTTCATTATTCTGAATATACTCATGACTTTAATAAACACAAAAAGAGTTTGTATTAAACCTCCTTCCTTTCTTTTGAATAAAATTACAAGAATCAATTTTTAATGCTTTTGCTTAAAAAATAATAATGAAAAAAAATGTGAGTGCAACTTTGAGAAAAAAAAAACATCACTTCAACAAAAACAAGAGAAATAAAAAAAATAAAAAATAAAAAAAAGCTTATATGAAATTACATGTGTAATAGATTAGACTTTGTGATTAGAAATATTTTTTTTACCAATTGTTTTTTTTTTAGCGCAATTTCATGCTCTTTAGCTTTCTCAATATGCTATGATCTTATTACTTGTGTGGACCAGTAGGAAAGGGGAGAAAGAAAGGGGTTTTCGGGTAAATATAGGGCCTAGGCTATTTTTTAAAAAAGGGTAACAATATAAACATGTCAGCTAAAGCCTTCTAAGGCTTCTCAAGCCAATAAGGCAATCAACCAATACGGTAACCACTCTATTAGCGTAGAGTCTATGAACACGGAATATTGTATAGTTAGCTATTGTTTCTATTTCATGTTTGAGTTCACTAAGCCTCAGATCACATTATATAAAGGGGACTAACTCAGCTTTTACCACAACTTTATTCAATTACTAATTCTTTCCCTTGTTTGAGATAAACAAAATAATTAATTACCATTAGTTGAATAACTAATGGGTTAATTTTTTTACATTGATTCTTGTGTTTTCAGGTTAAAAAAATAACGGTATGAAATTTTCAGCTTGGGTGCCAGAGAAATAATGTTTACTAACTTTTGGCCAGACAGACAGAGCGAGCTGATATAAGCTTAGTAAAAAAAAATATCTCATCACATTTTTTTTTAATATCCAGAGATAAAACATAAAAGTGAAACAAAACAAAAAACTGACCATGAGCAATAAGCAGATTCAAATGCTGACTCAACATTAAATCCATGCCCTCATCCATATCACTAGTGAATCCAGTATTTTTACTAGAAATGGATCCATTTTTCCCTAAGACAAAAAGCAATAATAAAAAAACAAAACAAAGTGAAACAGGAAATAGGAAAGCTAAATTGTATGTACTCAAATAAATCAAACTTTAATCACTTAATTATATTAGGCCAGCATGTCCTTCCCTATCTGTATTATACTTATATTACCTACCGGCACAAATCCCTCCCTGGAAGGAGCTCCCAAAAACATGACCAGGCATGGGGTAACTAGTCAACAGGTGACACAAGCAGAACTTCTTTCTCAGGTATCCCATGAAATAAGAGAATGACTGTAAGAGATTTTTAGAAATGACTTTCTTGACAGTATGACTATGACAAGAAATTAATACAGAGGAACAACGGCTTATGGCCACATTCCATGGAATAGAATGGTGTTGTTTTTTTTTTCAAACTATTTATAACAATTGCCTAAAAATGGTATCAGCTAAACATTTGAATTTAGTTTATGGTGCCAGAAAAACATTTGAATTTAGTAGAACACTGTAAGCTTTGTGACATAGAAAAATTATTTGGTAGCCTTGAGTCATTTGTTTTTCAGAATCGAAAAGTGGGATTTGGATTGCTCGTTTGGAGTTTTCGATCTCCCATCGAGTGCCTCCTCAAGTCTGAAAGGAATGCCATCCAGATATGGTGGTGTAACACTATGATTAGAGTGAAATGGAAGAGATGATTTCTGTATATGTGAAAATGGGAGCTTCGCAGTGTTTTCACGAGGGTACCATTTTTATTCACAAGACCACATGGAACCACATGTTTTAGTCAGTTAGCGCCATGATGTACTGAGAGACGAAGGTGTCTTTAGTTTAAGTGATATGTATTGATTATTATGGATATCTAGGTAAGAATTTTCTATGGATGTAGTTTGTATTCTATATAAAGTAATTTGTGATAATGGCTCATGGCTGAGATTGCCTACTTTGTGAATTATTAATTCATGTAATAAATATTCGTCTGCCAGAAAGGAATTTGTGATTATTTTATCTATAATATGTGTTGTGTTTTAATTAATAATATAAGAATATTACAACAAGGCCAGAAGAGGTCCTAATACAATACTCAAGAACAGTCACACTATCAAGACGTGACAGGTGGAAACTGGGGAAATAAAATAAATGGGATGGACCAAAATCAAACCTTGTGGGAAGTGGAGGGATCCACAAAGGCTAGCGATCTTTTCCTGAAAATAAAGGCAGCTATCCAGAGAGCTGAAATGGGTAGCACCCCAGATGTTTAAGCGCAGGGTTAACAACCCAGTCATATAAAAAAAAAATTGTAACAAAAGATTTTTAAAAAAGTGACAGATCACATTGAAAAACAACCTATTCCTAGAAATGGACATGACTTTTATTTTGCAAAGAACCCGGGCATGGGATTAGAGTGCAGGATAGATCAGAATGGAAATATGTGCTTGAGCAGGCCAGGTCCCGATAGGCTGTAGTGCCACAGGGATCGATGGGCTTTGGAATAAGAGTAAGTTAATCAGAAAATGGTCAATTTTTACAAGAAAGACGTACATCATGCAACTGAAATCTGGGTAGAGAAAACAATTTTTTTCTTCTTTTACAAGTATTTTTTAAAAAGTTTTTTTTGTGTGTTTTTATGGGTATTTTTTTTACTCACATCTAGTTTCGACTGATGATTCCAATTAATCCCTTTGGCATTGAAATGATTCACAGACAACTCTGCAGTATAAGTATAAGCGGTGTATAAGACAAGCTGAAAATTCACCAAAAGAGAAAAAGGTCAAGGACTTCAAACCTGCTTTGCTCTGATAAGTACATCTATCATTGTCAAGCTTACCATTCCAATCTGAATTCCTATGCCTTCGTAAGTTCCGCCATATGAATCCATAAAAACTGAATTTCTGAATATGACATCAACATTCTGTATGAAATTAATCTGAATCAAGAATTTAAAAAAATATAACATAGTATCAACAAGAACTGTTAAGAAGAAACAGATTCTAAACAAGCAATGATGTTTCTCAAACTAATAGGCTTACTTCAGTTAGTTAAGACTTTTGGTGTTTCGATGAACTTAATAAAGGAATGAAATTCAGCAACTGCATTACAAAGCTTCTTATCTTGTCTTATAAAATACAGACGAAGATGATTAAGTCCTAGGTCAATAGAGTCATGCATGTTAACCAATGACTTAAATTCTGCAAAGTCATTGGTTTTCCTGGCTGGCATAGTACCACTAGGGAAGAAGGAGCATGTATACAAATTTGTCCTAGCATATGGAACAAGGAATGTGCATCTGCAGTTTTATTTCAGATTTGATAAGAGCAGAAGTTAAGAAAAAAAAGAAGTTTAGATAAAAGTTTAGATAAACCAAAAGTTTAGATAAAATAGAAGTTTAGATAAAATAGAAGTTATGATAAAATAGAAGTTTAGATAAAATAGAAGTTAAGATAAAATAGAAGTTAAGATAGAATAGAAGTTTACATAAAATAGAAATTTAGATAAAAAAGAAATTTAGATAAAACATATGTTTAGAAAAAAACAGAACTCATCATCTGCCCTATAGATCGCAAGGTCTGAAAGGGGAACTTTAATTCTCATTTCTTAGCTGAAAGGTAATATCTCTTTGTTACACAGATTCACTCTATCTGTCTGTCTGTCTGATAAAAAGTGTGTATACATTATTTCTCCCATACCCATTCTAGGATCAAGTTGAAACTTTGCACAATCATTCATCGGCACAGAAAAAAACATGAATCATTAAAAAATGAAAAGTAACCCCAATTAGACAATTAACTACTAATTAATAATTTTGTTTGATACCAGCAAGAGAAACAAATTCTTCAGTATTCACAGATATGGTGAATATTTGTTGGGTCTAGTCCCCTTAAATAATTGTTAACGCTATTTCTCCCTCACGTATTCTTGGACCAACTTGAAACTTTAAACAATTGTTTATTGTACCAAACAAAGCATGAATCTATCAACAAAAATACTCAATTAGTCAATTCATTATTGGTAATTAATTATTTTATTTGATATCAAATAAGGGAAATAACTTTTACAGTATTGATAAAGTTTTAAAGACAGAGTTCTTCCCCTTTAGATAAGCTTTGTTGTTTTTTTTTAAAGTTTTTTTTTTTATTTCTTGTTTGTTTGTTTTACATGTTTTGGATGAAGATGATGACATCCTAGTTCAAACTCCTGCAGGATGACATGGACAGGAAGTGGCTAAGGTTCAAACTCAGGACAAATAAGAAGACAATCCAAAGTACATATCACACAAACAAGCCGCCACCTCTGTTCATAGTTTCATTGTGAACAACAGGTGGTTGTTTGTAACTTAAGTGATCAGAGTTCAACCCAAGGTAAATTAAAACCCATTAGTGATAGAACAAATTAAAAATGATAAATCCAAAGCAAGTTACACAATACCATCAGCGTAGAGCAATGCAAAAAATGTCTCCGGCAACGATGAGTGAAGAAATCGTTATCAGCTACAAGATAAATGATGCAGTTGTCATGAGGAGCTCTTCGTCTGAAACGCTTCTTGAACTCTGAAAAGGCAAAACAAAAAAAAACAAAAACAGGTAGACCAAATAGTAGATTTTTCTTGATCATTTATATTTGTGGTAAGTTAGTGTCTTGGACTGGAAACATAGTGGATGAGTGGTTAAGCCCTTGTCTTCTGAGTCTGGGGTCCTGGGTTCAAATCCCAGTGAAGACTGGGATTTTTTAATTTTGGGATATTTACGGAGCCCCTTCTTTTACGATCTTTTTACGGAATGCATCCTACTCTAATAGGTATCTGGCTTTAGTTGGGGAAAGGCAGTTGATTGTTGTACTGGCCTGATGACACCCTGCTCGTTAACTGTTGGCCTAAGAAACATACCACGCTACACTATTTGTCACTTTAAATTTAATAAAAGATTTGTCCAAGCTCACAATAAAATTTTGGGTCTCATGATATTAAAGAAAGCAAAAACCATGTGCATTGTTATGGCCCTTTCGCCGTTGCAAATATCAAAACGAAATAAACGGAGGTAATCCTCAACCACAGACAAAATGCCAAACAAGCAATCGATGAAGTCGACAATATAAAAATGCGTTTAATACTTAATAAGGGATCCCTCAATGTCGTTCTTCACTTGCCGTCTATAGCTTCAATAAAAAAATGTCTTGTTATTAGGGTTGACTCAAATTATTCCCGAAATAAATCTACGTTCTAATCATGTCATAACACATAATGTAGTCATTTTTTTAAAAAAATCTTTATCGTACCTCCATTTACAACCAAAACAAAGAACAATCACTCTCACATGCCAAAAAAAAATAAAGAGAGAAATAAAAAAAGTTTAACATTATAAAGATAACGAAAAAAAAAATGTAATTGCTAGCAAAGTTACTCACTGAGAGTAATGCCACAGTGTGAGATGTGTTTTGTGGGGAAAGGCCATGTGAATTCAGAATTTCCAACCTGCTTTTACTTTCCCAAACAAATGTCAAGACACCTATTTGGGCTGACTAGGCTGGATATTGGCGGTTGGTCATTGTGCTGGCCACATAACACCCTGCTTGTTAACCCTTGGCCAAAGAAACAGATCACGTTAACATCATCTGTCCCATAGATTGCAAGGTCTGAAGGGAACACTTTACTTTACTTTGTATTTAGTAAAGAGTTGAATAATAAGAGTCATTCACTTTATTAGCCATTAGGAAATTTGTCTTCCAATTTGTGCATTAAGCCAAACAAAACATAACCATAGAGAACATAATATGCATTCACACCAGATTCCATCAAAAGCTACATAAACATTTACTGCACTGTCTTATGTAGAAATTGATTAGCTAGTCTGTTTATAGAAGAACTTGATTTTGCAACTGCCTAACCATTCCAAGAACCAAATAGAATGAGAAATGATAGAAAACTATATTTTGCTTGTGATATTACTTGTTTCTGTTACAAAACATGTTCACTTACCTCCCATTGTAAGAACAGGTTCCACATTCAGCTGTTGGTTGCAAAGGCCAGCAACACTCAAGTATAAAGAAAGAAATTATAGGTTTTGTATTAACAGACACAACTTTGAGTATTTTTTTAATATTGTGTTCATACTTTGGAACTGGAAATCTTAAGAGTCAAAACACTACAGGGAATATTTGCAACTCAGGGCATGAAGTTACCAAAGGCCTAATATGGTTACTACAGTTAAACATTTATATGAAAAGGTTATGACAATCTATAAAGAAAAAGTCTCTTTGTTCCATCCTTAATTATAATATTATAATCATGAGAATCATGTGTTGATTTAAAACTAAAACAATAAGAAAATAGACTAAAAATAGAACTAAGTAATTAGATACCAATTCTGAGGCCTGTGTGTTATGTCACAGCTGCGATAAGCCACATGCGTATGATTGTCTGGATTGTTGGATGGCTGTAAAACATTCACTGCAGGCTGTGTAGTGGAATAAACTTGATTTAATTTTTAATTTAAGAGAAAATAATTTGCACTAAAGGAACTGATCAAGTTAAGTCTAATCTTCTAAAAGTATTTGTTAGTTTGTTTTATGTTTCGGATGTTCCTTCAGAGTTGAAGATAATCTACTTCCTAGCCCAAACTTTCCACAGGAAGATGGGGGATGGCAGAGGTATGAACCTGGGACCACCAAGATGACTGAATAACAGCCCAGTGCGCATACCACATGGCCAAGCAGCCATCCCAACCAGGTGGCCGTCCTTACTACCATTGTACATCAGATAAAAAAAAAACTAATAATGACATCCAATAATTGAGCATAAAAATAAACTCCAGAGAATCCTAAATGCTGCTGATAAGGTCATTGGCAAAAAGCAAACCCCATTAGGGCAGCTGTTTGAGGCAAACATCCTCACAAAATCTAAGAAGATTCTAGAAATAAAAAATCACCCTTTGGGTCAGGATTTTGCTATTTTACCATCACAAAAGAGATACAAGACACCGATAGCAAGGACAAACAGACACAAAAACTCGTTTGTTCCTCTGGCAATCAGATCATTAAATAGAACCAATCTAATGTAAACTTTTCATATGTTAATTGTGAGTCTGGTGTGAATGTACATTTTTTTAAAAATAATGTTTTGTTTTGTATAATGCACAAATTGTAAGACAAATTTCCTTACGGACAATAAAGATTATTATTACTATTATTATTATTATTATATCATAAATCTAGTCAGTTTTTAAACATGCGACTTATGTTGACATGTGTAGACAATCTTGTGCACTTTTAATAACAGTTTATGGATTGCATAGAGACCTAGAATGCTGTAGGAGGTTTGGGCTAGGATGTAATAATCTTTAATTCTGAAGAAAAATCTACAAATGTGTAGTCTCTAACCAAGAACAAACCTTGTTAGCAATGAACCATTTGTAACAGTATA
>JADKLZ010005465.1:21307053-21319904 GCA_021533235.1 Biomphalaria straminea
AACAAACCTTGTTAGCAATGAACCATTTGTAACAGTATACTGCTATCTAGTCGAAGTATTCTTCATAAAAAGTAGGCATCTAAACCAGTAAGTTTTGGGTGGAAAGGGCTTATTAGCCTTGGCCGGCTACCCACCTAGGTGAGGTAAGCTATGAATTCAAATCTCTGTGTCTATACCGAAACATGAGAAAGGCTTTAGGAGTCAATGCCGAGAACAATCAGGAGTCAGTGACTCTTACAAAGCCCTGGCAGAACCTGTGGTGCCACTGTTTCAAAAATGTACAAACACCTTCTGTTCCTTTGAACACATTAGTTGTGCAAGCAACATCATTCCAACCATAGCTTATTTATGTATATCTATAGTCACTTTTTGACTAAAGGAAGCTGTAGATTCATTATTTTGTTACATGCAAGAAAATGTTTACCTCAATTGAATAAGTAACATTGTAATCAAATATTTGAATTGAGAAAAGTGCATCTTCCATATGACCTGCAACTCTGACTTCTGGATCTTCTGTATAGGCAAAAAAGATTTATAATAAACTAGTTTTATTTGAAATGTTTAGTGAATTAAAAAAAAAAAAATTTTTTAAGATCATAATAATTAATTTTTTAAATATCATGAAATCCTAAAGAAAACTAACCCAAAAGGTGGCCAGAAAAAAATAAGTTTTGATCCACATGAAATGAGCTCATCTGACCATCTGGACCAACAAGTTGAGCACTAAACCCTTCAGCCAATACATCAGTGCCAGATTTTAAAACAAGAACAAAGTTTCTGAATGAAAAGAAATACAATTTTAATAGTTAGTAACACCAAATCTTCAGCCTTCCACAACCGTGGCATGTGATTCTAAAGTATGTACCCTTCCAGGCATAACAGTCCATTAGGCAGATGACATAAACCTAATCTGTTTTTATGGCAGACTATTAGTGAGGCTGTCGTACAATCAACACAAAGATGGCTGCCTGATGTGTGGTATGAATTTAGCACTATTGTCTCCATGATCCTTGATTTCACCATCCTGCAAGAAGTTTGGGCTAGGATGTAATCTAAGACGCAGGTGAACTCAGGGACAGCCTGGATTGATTGAATCCTGAAGCTCAAAATACCAGACTTCACCCAAATCCTAATTTGGGTAACCCACCGCCATCGGGGGTCCCGGGTTCAAAACCTGGTGTAGACTATGATTTCTATTTCGGGATCCTTGGGCGCCTGTGAGTCCACCCAGCTCTAATGGGTACCTGACATTAGTTGGGGAAAATAAAGGCAGTTGGTCATTGTGCTGGCCACATGACACCCTTGTTAACCGTAGGCCACAGAATCAGATGTCCTTTACGTCATTTGCCCAATAGACCATAAGGTCTGAAAGGGGAACTTTACTTACTTACTACCGCCATCCAGGTTCGGGAGCTAAACCCTTTACCACTGAGTCACATATATAAGTGCTTAAAAGTATAGTAATGTTCTTTAAATATGTAACACTGGCCTAAAGATTTTACTTCTCTCAGTAAATAATAACAGCAAATGAGATGTAAAACATTAAAGCATAACAAACACCTATAAAAACATAATAAAACAATAAAGGATTCATAAAAACTATTTTCTTGTTCATATATTAGGACAAACCCATATAAGAATTCTTTTTTAAAAAGCTTATATCAACTCACTCTGTCTTTCTATCTGTCCTATTCTCAGATCAAGTTAAAAGTTTGCATAATTATTCATTAAACCTGACAGGACATGAACCAATAAAAATAATAAAACAATTAGTTAATTAATTGTTAGTGATTAATTATTTATTATGATTTTGAAATAGGAGGAATAAATACTACACATACACGAAGTAATCCAAAGATTAACCAATTAGTTAATCATTTAGTACTAATCAATTAATTTTGTTTTATATAGCAGAAAAATGATAAACCCCCATAATTTTCAGAAAAAGGCAGTACTCAGCAGATAAGCTTTGTTTTTAAAAAGTATTCTCTTTTTCTATTGCTTGTTACCAAGTTTTATTTGAGCAATTAGAAATGGTTAGCAGAGTCAGTCAGGAAAACTAACGACTTTTAGAAGGAACACTTAAAATAATTAAGTAATAAGACAATTTTTTTCCTAGGGGTATACAAGCAATTAAGAAAAAGATTGCTGATGTTGCTTGACCATTTCTTGGTACTGTTCAATACCTGTTAAAAGCTTTAAATTTCACTTGAGTGTAAAGTTCCTTGGTACCAGAGAATCTCTTGACACGTGTTGAAACACCAATGTAGGAAAAGGTTTCAAAGTATTTTAGATTTGACATGCTGATGACTCCTATAACTGATATAAAGGTAACATTGACACAATTATTTAGTGATGCAAGTATCTTTGGTTAGGTGGGTATTAACGTTTTTTCAAAAAATAATTAATAAAATCTATTCTACAAATATAAGTCTAATGATGTAATAAGGCTGGCCCACCATGCATGAACGTTCTGGCCATGCGATACAGAACTTAAAGTGTCTTTGTTGAAAACGTAGTACTAAGAACAAAGCCAGTTGCAATCTTGCAAGATTTAAGTTGTCATAATGGATTGAAGTTTGGGTAAGAATATCACATGACATGACATTCAGGATGGTTTCAAAGCTTCTAAAACAGACAAATATACTATCTTACCTTATCTTATACAATACAGACGTTACTTCAAAAAAGAAGATAATTACGTCCTACAACCACAGAGACCCATATTAACCACAAACCACTAGCACACAACAATAATTACCATAAAAAACTTTAGATATGGTTTTGCATAAAAAAGCCATTGACAGTGTGTAATGTAAAGAAGTCTTATAAGTTTCAGATTTCCTTAGATAATTACATGCGAGCCCAAATCTGCCCCTCCTCCAGGATGACATGGAATGGCAGTAGTCCATCTTACTCTTACTATCTAGCAACTAAAGTTGAAGATCTAGATGAGTCATGTAGGTCTATATTTATCATTTTATGTTTGTAAAATGTTTTACATGTTTCGGGTGTTCCCTCAGAGTTTAAGATAATTTACTTTTTTTCATTTTTCTTCTTCATTCTCAATTATCTTCCTTGTCCAAACTTCCAGCAGGATGACAAGGGATAGGAGCGGGCTGGATATGAACCCGGGACTGTCGATAAGTCTGAATGACAGTCCAGCGTGCAATCCACATGACCAGGCAGCCATGCTATTGAGCCTAGACTAGTTTAAACGCTATAAAATTGCATTAATATTATTATATATTGATAATTATACTATAACAATGTTCATGATTCTTGAAGATAACTTGCACCCACTAAACCACTGTTAGGCTACATAAGATAAGAACGAAGTGGTCATCTCCATTCCATTAGGACTAAAACAGATTTTAAAAGTACTTCATCACACTTTCAGCCAGAGTGTTACAAGATCATCTGTCGTCATCGAGGTCATCAGGAAGTAGTCTACATAGAGTCTAGAAGTTTTATAAAGCACTGGTTATGCGTGTGTATGTGTTTTCGTGTGTGAATGTTGTTAGTAGGTGCATCTATATTGTTATTGTACAGTAGTTACGCTGAGGCAGTGGCGTAGCAAGGTACCCGTGGGCCCGGGTTCAAGAATGTGTTGATGGGCCCCTCCCCCCCCTCCATAGGACAAATGTTTTGTGTGACAAAGAAATCCAGTACTTTGTATGTCTCGGTACATTTACGAAAAGAGACTTCTATGCGAATTCATGAGTACAGCTGACAGTCTCATTATAGATCATGTGTAAGTACCATTTAGCACAGTAAATATAATGCGCAAGCGGCTACTTTTGTTAAAACAATAAGGGCTTACCTGAAGGCACTATTGGATCCAGAACTTTGGAGTGGTGGGGGGGGGGTCTAACCCTAACGCGCAGTAACCCCTACCCTAATTGTAAACGCGCCTACAGCATATATATTAGAATTAAAAAATAAACATTGTTTCTAAACCTTCGGCGAAAAAAACAAACAAACACACATACACATAAAACAGCCATGTTGAGGCCTTACTCTTCAAAGCTAGTGGGTCTGGGAAAGCGATGTAAGCTCACCCAGTGAGCATTTTCTTAAATTCTTCTCTGCAGAAATCTATTATCCTGACATCTACAACTGAGTACTCATCTTATTGAAAAAGGTCCTTTTGAAAAATTATTTTACTTGAAAAATATTCTAATATGAATATACATGCCATTACTACATTGCAAATACAACTGATTATTCCTTGAAAAGATAAGATACCCCACATAATTAGATTAAGGCTTAGTGGATTTCCGCCGAAAATAAATTATTCGTAAAATTAAAAAAAAAAAAACAGCCACATTGAAGGCTGTTTCTTGACAGCTAGGTGATCTGGTCGAGCTCTGTACACCCTTCCAGTGGGGTAAGGGGCGAAGCCCCGACGCCAAAAGCGTTTTCTTGCTATCATCCCTGCAGAAACGTATTCTCCTAACATCAGCTCATTATTCACCGTATTAAAAAGGACCTTTTGAATATTGTTTTACAGGAAAAATATTCTTCTTGAATTTAAAGGCCCTTACTACAATGCAAATACAACCGATTTGATCCTTGAAAAGATAAGATGCCCCACATATTTAGAATAAGACTTTGAGGATCACGCAGAAAAAACAATATTTGAAAAATATATTTAAAAATAAAAGCTTATTTGTAGTACATTAAAATCAATAGGCATGTTTTTTTTACTATTCACACATTTTTTAAAATATAAAACGTCAGTACCGAAATAACAGTAAAAAGGTTGGAAAAAAGTGACTAGGAAAATAATATTTATGTTCACAACTGTTCTAGTTGTTACTTTATGTATATAAACATGGGTTAATGTTTTTATTTGAATATAGAGTTTGATATTACGTTTAGGATATTTAATTATTTTATTTTTATTTTTAACCTTTTTTTTTTTTTACAAAATTGAAGTGTAGGAAAGGTCACAATTATTCAATAGTCATGGGACTAGGCGATATAAAACCCCTACATACAATCCATTGACGTATTTTTAGAGTTTAATAGGTCTTCTGCTATTTCAGATATGGGGCCCCATCTAAGTCCAGATAGTGTATACAACTACTAAATATGTCTTAAAGGCCCTAAGCTTGAGCTTTTTTTTGTATTTAAGTAAATCCGGCCTACCCCCTTGGTTGTTACACCGGGTGTGGGCCCCTAAATGGTCGTGGGCCCGGGTTCATTGAACCCCTTCGCGCCATGGATGCTACGCCACTGAGCTGAGGTTGTCAATTGTAGTCAAACTGAATTTCCTTTATTGGATCAAATCAATAAAAATGATCTTATCTGAATTATCTCTTCTTATCTATACTACTGTAAATTTGTAAAAAAAAAAAAAAACAAAAAAAAAAAAAAATAAAAATGTAAAAACTTTTAAAAGCCCTACCACGGAGATATACAAAGAATATTTGATAACTTTTCAATGCCAACATAGTTTTAATTTCAATTTAGATTAGATTATATTAGATATATCTAGATCTTGGGTCTAAGAGTATACACAAAGAGAAATTTAAGTACTGTATTTATTTGATAAATTAATTTTGTAAACATTGAGTTGTTTTCTTTTTCAATGAATTCATAACTTTTTTAAAGAAGAGTTTGCCTTAAAACCTTAAAATGATAATCATAATGAAACAATCATAGCTTAACATGATCGATAAGCTCAAAATTCATTAGATATAATCCAGAGCTAGTAAAAAAATAGCATATATATCTAGATATAATTAAAAATATAATTCTAGTTACAATAAAATTTATATCAAATCAATAATATTAGATCTAAATGGCTATTTAAAAAAAATGAACAAAAATTCTAGCCTTGCTTAGTCCGCATTATTTTTTTAATTAGATCTAGTTAGAAATCTTCTATTTAGAAAATTACGTGAAGTAGAGTAACAATATTATCTTTCGCTCTTTAAGATTTATAGATCTATTCTCTAGATTTTATCCAGTCCTATTTACTATTTAGATCTAGTAGATCTCTATGATATTTTGTATTGCACCTTTTGATTTTGAAATTTTCTCAACCAAACGCATAAAACTGAAAAGTCATGATGATGAGATCTTGATCTTTACTGTCTATACTAAAGCAAAGATCTAGATCTAGAGACTAGCTTAGTACTCTATAAAAATTTTAATTTAATATTATTGGAGTAGTAGTATATTTCATTTGCCATGTAAAATGTAATGATTTATAATATAATTACAAAAAAAAGTCCTAAACTTTGAAGTACAGTGACAGTCACGTCACGTTTGTGCACGTCAAGTGGTTGGAATCTGCAGCATTGCAATTTAGTGATTTAGATCTATGACAAAATTTCATGAATACAATCATGAATCTGAATATGATTGTCTTTGCTATACTCTTCAGTATCACTTATTTCATATCTCTTGGTAAACACATAGATATAATATTATATAGTTTATATTTATAGTATCAGACAATGTCACTATAACAAAGCCAGTCACTTGGTGGATAAGTCCAACATTTCAACTGGCTCTGCCACTGACAATTCACCCATGACAATTGATTCACCTGACAAATTGTTCACTCACACATGGCTAATCAAAAATGTTTCCTGAAATTTAATTCACATCAATGTAGAAGTGCTACACAAGTCTCTTGTAGTTATATTCAATTTAATCATGTTAAACGTGAGCATGATATTAACCATGTTCTGTTGTCACAGATATAAATAAAATGTACTTTAAAGCAATTTAGAAACCACTACCTTTTACAAGCACTTCTGACACTAGATCTGTCACAAGATCTGACACTTCTGACACCATCTGCAATCTCGAATGATACTTGTTACATGATTCTTTGCCATTTTCTCCTGTGAGCTTTTAACTGGCTTTCTATCTTCTGTCTTCTTTAATTTATTAGCAGCATCTTCATGTAGTCAAGGTGAGAGTGTGTCTAGGACAAACATGGCAGAAAGCTGTCGTCATTAAGAAACACCCATCACCCAGATCTTATATCTTAAAGATAAATGATGGAAAAACCTACAGAAGAAATCAATGGTTTTTGAACAAGAGATTCTGGGTACTATGATACTGATGAAAACAATTAACAGCAAACTTTTAGAACAACTGAAACAGACAGTTATAGACCAACGTCTAGAGAACTTGTTGTGCCAGTCAAAACAACCAGAAGTGGCAGAGTTGTTAAGATTCCTTCTAGATATCAGTAGGCTCTGTTAAGAACTTTAAAAGGAAGGATGTGCTATTAAGAACTTTAAAAGGAAGGATGTGCTATTGTATGATATTACGTCATTGTTGTCTATGGTTCTGAGTGAAAGCAAAAGATTGAGTGGAAATAAAATAGTTCTCTATGTCTACCTTGATAAAGAAAGTCTCGTTATTATTGTTATTAGTAATGTTTACAGTATCTTGCAGTTAATATTTATCTGTGACGACAGAAAAAAAACATATTTTATTATTCATTGAGGGACTGTTTGTGACCAAAATGAATGAATCAATTTTAGTGAGCCAGTTTCATTGAACCTTTTGTCAGGAATTACTCATTCTTAAACTGGCTGTCTGAAAACCACTATAGTGATCCCATGTCAGCTTAGGAGGCACGGTGGCTGAGCGGTAAAGCTTCTGAACCTGGGGTCCCGGGTTTGAATCCCGGTGAAGACTGGGATTTTTTTGGGGGGGGATCCTTCGGCGCCTCTGAGTCCACCCAGCTCCAATGGATACCTGATATTAGTTCAGGAGAAGTAAAGGCGGTTGGTCGTTGTGCTGGCCACATGACACCCTCATTAGCCGTAGGCCACAGAATCAGATGTCCTTTACATCATCTCCCCTGTGGACCACAAGGTGTGAAAGGGGAACTTTACTTTACTTTACATGTCAGCTTATGTCATTTTCTGAAAGCTAATTAGGTCTATATTCTGAATAATTTAATCTTTGTACTAGTCTTGTCATGTTGTAGTTGGGTGGG
Organism: Biomphalaria straminea; assembly: GCA_021533235.1. Lineage (NCBI taxonomy): Eukaryota > Metazoa > Mollusca > Gastropoda > Planorbidae > Biomphalaria > Biomphalaria straminea. The sequence continues at coordinate 21,315,029 of JADKLZ010005465.1, forward strand.
GTAAGATAGTCAGTACATGTTGTAATGTGTTAAGTTATCTTTAGAGATGCATACTCAGTATCCCAAAATTTAGTTTTATTTTACCAAGTGACTGGTTTAATCATCGATTTGGCTTTAACCTTTCCTTTTTACAACTCATTCTGTTTGTATGGTAAATTTCTTGTACACTACTTATTATTTCTCCCAAACCCAATCTCAGATCATGTTGAAACATTACACATTTATTTATTTTACCTAACAAAACGTGAATGAATTAAAATTAACCAATTATTAATTAATTATTGGTAATTATGGCTGAGTCCACCCAGACATTAGTTGGGGAAGGTGGTTGGCCATTGTGCTGGCTTCATGACACCCTCATAAACTGTGGGCCACAGAAACTGATGACCTTTTGCAATCTGTGCTTTAGAAAAGCAGTTGGCTGTTCTTCTCAGATTTTCCACACAACCATGAAGAGTGCTGATTTTGTTGGGTGGCTGGGTAATATAGTCTGTTAGAGTAATTATCTTCTTTAAAGATTGTAATTATCTTCTTTTTTGATGTAAGATTACAATTACACATCACATTTGTATGGCATTTCTCAATCCGCTGAGTTGAATGCTTGAAATTACAACAAACACTCCAGACTAGTCTTTTGACCATAGAACACACACACAATATTTCTTATTACTAGAAATGACAATAGTGTCACAAAATGGGTAAACTTCACTTCAGAAGCAAATAATTACAATAAACATTTGAGTCTTTTTATATTAGTGCATAGAGGAAGAGTTAAACCTGTGCAAACTATTCACAATATTCAGATTCCATTTACCAAAAATTACAGTTGATTGTGTTGGGAATCTGAACTACTTTGAGACGTTCACTTACATTGGTGTATCAACCAAAATGAAAAGATACAAGGATTCTAAAAAGTCAGTCAGAGAAATAAAATTTCAAGTTTTCAATAGGTATGCTTCTTTGCCCTGAATACGTATTAATGTTTTTGTGTGGTCTTAATAATAGCTGTCAAGACTTTAACAAATAAACTTGCCCAAATATCTGTAAACTTGGAAGACGGCTTGTCTGGGGAAAAAACAAACATTTAAAATTAATCATGTATTGAGCTTGAAGGTGTTGAACTGTAATCCACATATTACAACATTGTCTTACTTGTTTTACTAGAAGGACTCGCAGATTATTTTGAGAGACAAAATTTAATTAATAATATAAACAACACAATTCTCAAATAGAAATACATGACACTGTAATATGTGTTATAAAAAATTGTTATCAAAATTCACATTGTGAGTAGCTCGTGACATTTCTATTCTTAAGTAATCAACTCTATTGAGGCTCTCCAGTTGTATATATTTAAACAAACAGCTTAATTATCAACACGTAATGTTTTTTTTTGTGGAATCATTCTTGTAAAACGTTTTATGTGCTCAGAGTTGAAGATAATCTACATCCTAGCCCAGACCTCCAGCAGGACAGCGGCGGATGGTAGCGGGCAGGGTATAAATTCGGGACCATTGAAAGGACTGAATGACCAAGAATTCATTCTTGTACACAAGAGTTGTTAGAGGATAAAAGTTATCAACAATTACTCCTCTTTGATATGATTATTAATCTCTTAATTGAAATTTTTACATAGTTAGATTTTGGTGTATTTGCTAATTTGGGAGTTGTTGTTTATATATATATATATATATTTAGATTCTAAGGTTTTCATAAATTAGTGAAGTTTTATTTTTTTTATATATAATATTAGATTGTTTTACTGTGTTTTTTTTTTTATATTAAGCAATTACTATCAGAGAATAGTCCACATAAGCAAAATTTACTTAGCCATTATAATTTTTCTTCTGATGTTGATTGTATAGCATATTATATTTATTTTCATCATATTTTAAGCATAGTTTTGCATTTGTCAAGATCCGTGGGGAAGTTTTCATATTTTTCATAGTTTAAAAAGCAAAATTTGAATTAAATCTAAATTTAAAATAAAAGAGTTCTAAAGATTTGAATTCAGTGCCCTCAAATAGGGGGCTTAACCTTTTAGTACCATAAGCTTCAGGCCGCAATCAGACTATCCCTATGTTTATTGCAATGGCTGATTCCCCAATCTTCTGTTGTTACTCTTCTCTTGCAGAAGTTTTCATTTGCTTCTTCAAGCTGCGTCAGATGTTTTATGGGATGGATTCACTGCCTTCCTGGTTGACAATGAAACTACAACATCATACTTAGTGGATAGAGACCAGGTGTTTACTGGAAACATGTTTGGTAAAACTATCCATTCCCTGGACTTTGATGCATGAAACTATTAGATAAAGTCATTAGAGTGTAGGAATAGGAGAATAGTTTATAATATTTGCATTGATCCAAATTTACAATAATTGGAAATAATACAAATTTATTCGGGAACCTGTAACTTTTTTTTATTTGACTCAAATTGTCATAAATGAAGTCTATGAAAGTTCTTTGAAGAATGACAATAGGGTAAAGGATGTACTTTACAAAGATGTCCCACTTTTTGTCTAATTTTCCAGTTTATCTTATAAAATCTAAACCTGAACAATTTTGGTTCAGTATTACTCTTTGCCTTTGTTATATAAACTTATTGTTTAATTCACTTGTTGACCTACAAAATTATTTCTAGTTTTGTTGTTTCTTAGATAAACCCGATGTAGAGGTCAGTGCACACAGAGAAGGTTTGTTGTGGTCCATACAAATTCATGAAGAGAATGAGACATATATAATTGAGGTATGTTCTAGTAACTTATCTTAACTTATAAATAATAGATGTTCCTTCAAAAAACAAAATAATTATGTCTTATACACATCCTTGCATTAATATAGTCGTGCATAATAATTAGAGACTGGCTGATTCAGGAAATTTGTTCCATGACACCAGGGAAGAAGGAGCACTTGAAAGAATTTTTAGTCATCTGTCCAGGAGTGTCTCCAAGTGTAGTTCTATTAACTCTTTATCTCCGTAATTATTTTCCACATTCTGACAGAATTGTTTAGTTTTTACATTTGAATATTCTCATTTGAATATTAAACTTCAACAACATTTTTTTTTTGTAAACAGAAAATGTTATTTTTGGTATAGAATTTTAGGAGGATGCATGCTCTTTTTATATAACACATATTAAAGTTTATGAAAAAAAAATTAATTTAATATTATGGGATTAAATCAACGATGGTATCATTAATTAGGAGATATTTAATAATGATGGTACTCTAGTGTGTGAATAAATACCATGATAAAGAAAATTTTTTTAAAATGTAACTTTCTATTTGGTTTGTTTTTATAAAATATTAGAACTTTATCTCTAAAAAAATATCCTTTCCTGTATCATATGATATAGTTTAATCAGATATTTGTCATTAACATATACAATAATATACTAAATTATTATTCATATTGCATCCATCCCAGTGGCACTACTTCTAATGGATGGCCCTGGCCTGGCACCAATTTAAAATGTAGGATATATACTGACAAAGTTCCTTCTTCTGACCGAAACGATGATGAAACAGCAATCTCAAATAGGAGAGATTACTGAGAGACAAATAAAAGATAACACATTGGTTCAAGTTTGTTTAGGAAATATTTCTAAAAAGATTTCACATGCAGACACTTTTTTTTCATAATTACAAGAGAGGTTTTGTAGAGTAGAGGTCATTTTTTCCAAGAATAGAAATTCCAAGTTAATGTTAATGGTTTTTGAACTGTTGAATAATAACTTACAATTATTAAATTAATTTCAATTACTAAGACAACAAGAGCATCATTTCAACAACTGTTACTGGTACATAAAAGAAAAATGAATTGGTCCATTTTTTAAATTAAGCATTATATTCTGTCTGTTAATTAGCCAGCCAAGAACATTCTGAATGCTTCACAAAACCCCAACAGTGACACTCATATCGCTTATAGAAATTCAGACTTCAATGCACAAAATTTTGGAAAATGGTGAGTTGGCAATAAATAAATAATTGATGTGATTAATAAAATAATAGAAATTGTAAAGAAAAAATTTCTTACTCTGAGTTTTTGGACTTGAACAATGTCTTTTTATGAAGAATGTCTTTTTACGCTTCAGATCATTTGTATTTTGTTACAGTAGCAATAAAATAACAGAAATTGGTTAAAAGATGTAAACTCTTTGTTTTTGTTTTTATTTTAAGAATTTTTTGTGTTGTTGCTGATAATTTGTATCTTTTTTATAGTAAAAGTTTTTTACTATGACTTTTTAAATTTTTGTGATGATAATGATTATGAATGTTATTTTGTGACAATTGTGAACCTTTTTTTGGGGGACATTAGTTGTTTTTTTTTGTGACATTAAATATTATTTCTGCTTGAGATGAAACAAAAATAATTTTAGTCAATGATATTTTTATTTTATTTTCTAGCGGTGTAATAGATTCTGAAACAGGAAGTGATGAAACACATACACATTTCAAGGAAATAAATATTTTAAACCAGATGAAGTTAAAAGGTGATTCACATTAAATTATAGAGTTATCTTTCCTTTTTGTTCATTTTTTTGCTAGTGGGAAGTGTGGTAGAGAGGCTAAGTACACTTGTCTTGGCTTGGCTACCTATGAAGGGGGCTCAAGGTTCGACACCCAACTCAGAGTTGTGTTTACCAAGTGCCTAAAGGCAGCACAGAAAACCTTCTCCCAGATACCCTTCCCCCCCCCCCCCCCAACTGGTCCTCAAATGACATTGGACCATAGCACTCTGGGCATGCTATAAGCAAGAAAGTAGCGCTATATAAAAGCTATCAAAAATTGTATCTGCCATATTGTATTGATTGGATAAAAAGAAAAAAAAAGTTCCCCTTTCAGACCTTGTGGTCTATAGGGCAGATGATGTAAA
>JADKLZ010005465.1:21319914-21333192 GCA_021533235.1 Biomphalaria straminea
GACATTGGTAAAACAGGATTTTCATTTTGGTTTTGAATTTTCAAGCTAAATGAAATAAAGCTAAATAAAAAGTCCATTCGCTACTACGAATCTTTGTTGTGATTTGTGAAAAACATAAATAGCCTGAATTTAATGTAACAATTTTTACAATAACTTTTGAATATAATAGTAAACTAAATATTCATATTACCATTATGTTACAGTCCTTCGAATACTTTATGAGTTTCCGCAAAACACCTTTCTGTTTGACTCACCTTATCACCAGCTACTCTTTCCCACTGAGAATCCTGGGATTGGCCAATAGACAAAGTATATGTATGAGTAAGTCTTGGAACAGTTGAGATGATCATTTCCTTTGCATTTTTTTCATAAACATACTTAGTTTTAAATTTATAAATTACTTTTCACTTTATATGTTTGTTTCTTTTTATTTTGGGACTATTTGAATTTCAGCTATTGAGGTCTACCTGTAAATAGTTGAGTTAAAAACTCCTTTTCTCCTAATCCTCGATTCCATTGTTGATTTGACCACATTCTTCCAGCCGAAACTTCATTGTTTTGTTTTCTTTCATCCTAAATTGTTTTTAATTGCTTATAATCTATTCTAGAATAGTTTCCCTTTAAAAAAAAAATTTCTCAAACTAGAACGACAATACACAGATAGAATCTACTCTCAGGTTTGACTTTAGAAGTACTTTAATTAATATCACAAATTACGTTAAAATAATAATTTCACTGCGGTCGAATATGTTGCAGTGCCTAAGGCCTGCCCTGCAAAATAGCAGCGTATGCTAGGCGCCGGTCAACTAGTATCCAATAAAACTCACAACGACATCAACTGTCAGGAAATATTAATACACACCAGTCCAGGAAGCAACCTTCCAACCTTCCTGGACTGGGAACAAGACCTCACTGACTAATACACTTTCACACATTCAAAGAAGACTAAACCAATCATTTCATAACATTTGCAAAATTATTCACATTCATAATCGGGGGCTGGGAATACATAAACAAAGGGATATAATAATAATAGGCTTGTCTTCGAATCCGAAGATTAGTGAGGAATACGGTGTTTCCCATGGCTGCGCAGTCCCAGCTGTGACCTACATATTTTGCCACATCCAGAGCAAGCAGAACCATTGTCCGCAGGTGGTCGGTTTAGATTTTCTTTTCGTCGTCTGTGTTTGTCCTCGGCGGCAGATTTTCTTTTGGTCTCAAATGTGTATCCGGCGGCCTTCGTGAGTGACCTCCAGCTGTCTCGTTCCGACGCCGCATGCAGCCAGGGGCTCTCTTCTATGTCAGCCAAGGAAAGTTGACGCCTAAGCTGGTCTTTGAAGTGTTTCCGTGGGGCGCCTCTGTTACGTCGACCACCTTTTAGCTCATCAAAAAAGACTGCCTTTGACATTTGACATGGACACTATATAGAAAACAGCTAAGACTCCTTGAGCACTTTCACCAAAGATGCTTGCGCTCCATCATGGACATACGATGGCAGGACCGCACTACAAACAGCGATGTCCTTGCGAACGCCGGTATGGACAGTATAGAGGGACTTCTTATGATCCGACAGCTACGCTGGGCAGGGCACATATCCCGTATGGGAGACAAAGAGATATAACTATCATACCAAGATATCAACAAAGTAACACATTCACTCTTGCCATACCTGCCCCTGACATTGATCTATTAAATAAAATTTTTTTTTATTGTTGTTTGTAAATACCATGACATCATTGTCCTCAATTATATTAATGTCTCATTTTTGTGTTATAATGTTTGTTTTATTTTAGGTCAACTTAAAGGAAATACCTGCATTATCATTGCTGAATTTATTTACTAATTTCTGTTTTCTTCTCAACTTTACTTTACATTTTGCTTTTAGGATCCTAGTTTTATCGCTCTCACTATTCATATCCTGATTTACAACTGTTTTATTTTTGATCTGGTTTTGTAACTCTTGTTTATTAAAGATTGTGCAATACATCTTTCCATTTTGTAAGGTCACACATTGTATATAGTAATTGAAGTCAATAATATCTAAAAAAAAAATGTTACAACTTTTCTAGCTTCCAAACCAGGCATACCTTTGAAAAGTACATCACTGATTTCAACTGTAGATATGGATGCAGGACCTCTGACTACTTATCAGTTGGGTCTAGTCTTTACTCATGGTCAGTATAATTTACAATACCTTCCAAAAGATTTTTTTTTCTTTTTCCGCCAAATAACAATTACATTTGTCTTATTGGTTGTACTATCCAATGAAAAAGACGACCTTAACATCATCTGCTTCATGGATTGCAAGGTCTGAAATGGAAACTTTATTTTACTATCTAACTGACTGGTCAATACTGAAGAGATCTCTATGTGTTAGACAAGCTAGCCTTTCTTATTTACATAATGTACATCATAGGATATTTGTTTTCTATATTTGGATGCTAGGTTTCTAATAAGTTTAGTAAAGAAATTTTTTTATATACATATTTCAGAAATCGGTATGATGAATTAATTTTGATTATTTTGATTTTGTTTTCAACATTTCATTTTATAATCTCATCTTTTTTTTCATTTCATTTTATAATTTCATTTTTATTTGATCATTGCATTTTATAATTTCATTTTTATTTGATCAATTTATTTTATAATTTCATTTTTATTTAATCATTTCATTTTATAATTTCATTTTTATTTGATCAATTCATTTTATAATTTTATTTTTATTTGATCATTTCATTTTATAATTTCATTTTTTTAAAGTAATTTTTCTGTTTGCATTCAGTATTTCTATTAAATTGTTTAGATACATTAAAATAAAAGTTTTTAATGATTTTTCGGGGGTTGAGAGTTTAATTAATAAATATGTCAATAGGCTGTAAAACATTTAAAACATACAAATTAACTAATTGTGTTATAAATAGATTGTTAAACATTCTCATTTTTTAAAGTGAGTCGTATGTCACTGTATATTTTATTGATGATATTAACAGATTCTATCACTACCAAATATTATTATGTAACATTAATAAATTAATTAGATTTTACCTAACAGCTTCTAACAGTGTTTGGGTCCTTATAATCACTCAACTCATCATGAAATCTTTTCTGTAATATAGAATTGTCTCTTCTCTCCAAAATCATGTTAGGACTTCACCAGCATCTGACTACCTTTATATTTTTATTTGATTATTCAACACTCATGGGTTCAGCACTGAGTCTTTGACCTACCCTTAATGGGACTGGGAAGTCTTTATTCTCATATTACTTAAAAAGATTAGTGAAGTATTTTATATGCATGTTCTGGGTTTGAAGTTTAATTGTTCACACTTCATATCAGGAACAGGATCAGATCATGATTTTATAAATAACTTATTTCATATATCCCACTATCAAATCTTGTAACGTACAACTCATTGAAATATAGGTTAGTTGGACCAATGACAATTATATGGCAGGTCCGACCTACATCACCACCTTCACCTATCCCTTTGTCTGTTGGGGCACCACACAAGATTTTTCAACCATCTTTCTCCATTCCTCTCTTTTGCCTTAGAGTTAAACGTAGGCCACAGAATCAGATGACCTTTACATCATCTGCCCTATAGACCACAAGGTCTGAAAGGGGAACTTTACTTTTTTTTTTCTTTTGCCTTAGAACCTCTTTCCATGGCAGACCTATCCATTGTTTTATGTTGTCTTCCCATCGCTTTCTCTGTCTGCCTCTTATTAGTTTTCCTTCTATTGTTCCTTGAAGGAAGGTCTTTGCGAGACCCAAAGACATTGTAATATAGCCATATAGAGTTTTATTTTGTGTTTGGTTTTTTTTTTTGCTACAGTTAGCTGGTCATTGTGGGGTCCAATCACCAACATCGCTGACCTACATGCATACAAAAAGAGATTCAATCAGTGCAACTGTATTTGTTATATTTCTTAATCAATAACTGATGATACATTATATGAGAACTGGCTTGAAAATAAATAGGCCTGTATCTCTAAAAAGAGATCCTATGTGTTAGGATGGACAACAAAGATGTACAAAAAGGTTTTGTTATTTTTCACATCTGTTTCTTCCCCTTTTGCACACAATTAAGGTCACAATTTTGGGAGCCACCATGACCCCTACACATCACAGTGTTCACACTCGGAGAGCGAAGGCGGACAGTTTATCATGTGGTACAAAGTTGGCGTGGGAACACAGCTCAACAATAAGGTAAAGTATTGAACCTTATCAGTTTGAACAATACCATGTGCAAATATGCTGTCAGCTGTGTTGTACTTTTGTGGTAGATTTTATGAGTGGCAAAAAAAAACACTTCTTGGCTGCCTATCCAGTTTAAATGCCTTCTTGAAATGAGTTGTGTTTGCTGAGTGTTCAAATGGCAGCATAAAAACCTTCTCCCAGATACACCACCACCACTGGTCCACAAAGAAGAAAGGATCATAAAAAAAAACTGTGTGTGTTATAACTTGAAAGCTGCGATAGACAAAAGAAAACTATTTTTTATGCAATAAGTTTTAAATGTTGTTCAGTCTTTAAAAAACTATACTTATAAATGAAATGAAATCTTTCAAAAAGTTTTTCTTTCTTTTTTTTTTTATTCTGCTTTGTATTTATCTAAAAAATTTGCTCTATATGTCACCAAAAGAGAACTATTTTTAGTACTCAAAATTTTCTGACTCGGAAATGGGCTACGGTTCCTAACATTGCTCATGTGAAATCATTTTAATAAAATATAAACACAAGGGAACCAGTACATGTTCTTACAGAAGTCAAAGATTTGGTCTCCTTATTCATCACTTAAATCCCAAGTCAGAACTTGGTCAGCATATACTTGAATACTGTGATGCTGCAGATTTGAAAGAGTTTTTCCCTTTGGACCCTTAGCTGCATACATTGGGGGGGAGGGGAGGAGAGGAATGCTCTAGGTGCTTGTCTCATCCTGCAAAATGAGTTCTAGCTGATCTACAACTAAAGGGGGCCATATAATCTCTCACCTTCATCTTCACCCCCACCTAACCCTTAGTTTGAAAGACCATTGGGGCACCACGCAAGATCTGTTGACCATCTTTCTCCATTCCTTGTTGTCTTTTGCCTTTTATGACAGGCCAGTGCATTCTTTTATATTGTCTTCCCATTGCTTTCTCTGTCTGCCTCTTTTTCTTTTTCCTGTTACTCTTCCCTGGATAAAGGTTTTTACAAGCCTTGATTACCTCGTGATATGGCCATAGAGTTTTAAAAATTATTATTATAGCTTTTATATAGCGCTACTTTCATGCTTATAGCATGCTCAGAGCGCTTTGGTCCAATCTCATTTGTGGACCAGTGGGGGGGAGGGGGTATCTAGGAGTTGGTTTCCGTGCTGCCTTTGGGCGCTCAGTAAACACAACTCTGCCCGAGTCGGGTGTCGAACCTCCAGCCCCCTTCTAGGTAGCCAAGCAAGCCAAGCTCAAGCCGCACTTAACCTCTCGACCACGCTTCCCACAAATAATGCCCTTTCTTTTGTATTGTATTTTGTTTTTTTACTATTATGCTAATGGCTGTATTGATTGATTGCATCCTTTTATTTCTCAGCTGTTCTCACCATGTTCTTTAAAATCCATTGGGGAAACACTGCAGAACAAATATTTAAATTTCTGTCTCATTAGTAAGTGTGTGATTTACATGTAAACTTAAATATAAGTGTTAAGTTTTAACCTTTGACATATTCTAAATGTGAACTCTTGTCAAATAGAGATTTGGTCATCAAAATACTCTAGATGGGATCACTGTGAAAATGTGCTAACTTTTAAAATGTTGAAATACTTTAGATATGAACATTGCAAAGTTTAATTCATTGAAATACTTTAGATATGAACATGGTCATTTTTTTTTTCATTGAACTACTCTAAATATGAACGTTGTAAAATATTTCTAAATTAGAGCATTGATTTGACTTACTTGACTTAATCCTGTGTACTCCCAGGGGAGCATAGGGCCACAACCACACCTCTCCACCGAACTCGGTTCTGAGCAGCTTTCTTGACTGCTTCCATGTCATTCCAGTACCCTCAGCTTCACTGATGACTGACCTCTTCCGGGTTTGCTTGGGTCTGCCCACTTTCCTCTTTCCTTGTGGATTCCAGTCAAGAGCCTGCCTTGCAACATTGGTAGCTGGTTTTCGCAGGGTGTGTCCTATCCAGCTCCATTTTTGTTTTGTAATGTCTTGGGCTATGGGCTTTTGTCTAGTTCTCTCCCACAAATTGGTAGTGGTTATAGTGTAATACTCAAAATATGAACACTTAAAGGAAGAGTACCGTTATGGGTCATTGAAATGCTCTTGATTTGAACACTGTAAAGTAGTGCATACTTGAGGCATTAAAATACCCTATAGATATATATAAACATTAGTGCTGTGACAGTATATAGCAAGTTATATTACATAGTCTTGCTATGAAAACTTACAGTAAACTAATATATGAAGTCAAGTTGTAACCTTTAAATTAGTCCAGCTAGAAACATCATTATATAGATAATTTTCCAATCTCACTGACACCTATAGAATTTGTGTGCAGCTTATGCAGTTATGGTATTTTTTTTTAAAGAGAATTCATTTTTATTATGATGCTAGTATGCTTAAATGATTTCCCCAGTTCTGATGTTAAAATATAAAAAACTTATTTTAAATTTAAAAAATTATATTATGGTATTTTCAGCCAAGAGGCTACATCTGGCGTTTTGTGGGGACGGTATTGTGAATGAGGGAGAGGAGTGTGATGCCGGAGCCATAGGGATAGTAGATGCTGACTTGTGCTGTACAAAATTTTGTACACTACAGCCGGGGGCAGAGTGCAGGTTTGTCTTGTCGATTGTTTGTAGTGTCAGTGTTATGGAGTGTGTTTCTATGGTGATGGTGGATTGGTTATGAATGATGCAAGATAGGTAGCATTCATTCATCTAAGAAGCTGTTAGTATTGAATTAATACTAAAATATTTTGTATATGATTCTATTCCAGTGAAATGAACACAGAATGCTGTTTGAATTGTCGGCTGGCCAATAAAGGAACTCTGTGCTCCGACAACAAAGGTGTAGATTGTAAAAGAAAAAGTTACTGTACGTATCCTTTTGTTTTTGAAATGTACAAAGTGCACTGGCGATGGGATTCATATTTAATAGTTTTTACTATTCGACCGGCAGCCTAGCATACGCCTCTATTTTGCTGGGCAGGCCTTAGGCACTGCAACATATGCGACCGCTGTGGGTCCCTCACTTTCTTAGGATCCGTGCTAATTTTTAGGTGTATAAATTATTAAATTAAACCATTTTATAACATATAACAAATTTCCTGTGGCCTCTTGATTTACCAGGAGCCCCTGGAAATCTCCTGAAATGTTATTAAATATAGGCCTATGAAAAAGTCCTGGAAATCTCCGGAAATTATTAAAATCTTTTGTAAAGTAAAAGTAAAGTAAAAAAAAAAATATCAGGAAGAGAATTATGCTATTTTGTGAATGAAAATAGTGCGGATTTGGATACACCATTTTCCATTCACACCATGCTGTGCCATGGGATCTTCCCATTTACTTCTTGCTTGTGTGTTTGAACTTTTGTTCTTTGTCGACTTTGAGAATTATATAAATAATAATATATAATATATAATTAGACTATATAACATTGAATGGGGCGGGGGGAACAATTGAATAACTAATAATTTTAATGCATAAAAAAAATCATTTTCATTTAATTACAATGGCTTTTGCCCTTTAAAAAAAATATAATATCAAATTTTTTTTTTAATATTGAACAACAGACATACTATTACTCGGTGAAGTAATGGGATATAATTTTAAATTCTCCTTTAAGTAAGTTATTGTTTAGTTGTTTTCCTTTAATTACTAAAAAAAATTGATAAAGTTTCCTTTTCAAACCATGGGGGTCTAAAGGGCAGATGATGTTAAGGTCATCTGTTTGTTGGCCCTTTAATAATTACAAAATAAATAATCTTAACTATTTAGTGTAACCAAATATAAGAGTTCAGGAAAATTGCCTTGAACAAATGATCATTTAAACTTGATAAATGGTCTTTGAAAATGTGTAATAGGAGAAGTGTAAACTCTTGTTAATTAGGCTTACCATTAACCCATTAAATACTATTTCCAGTTTTAAATAGTCATAGTCGTTTTAAAAAATGGCCTGTAACTTTCTGCATTTGTTGGCAACCCTAAACACTGCATTCTACTGCACAAGTAGTTATTCAGTTACTGTAAAACTTGTAATTAGTTATTCACAATTTTTTTAATGCACTTCTAACTAACCAGTGATAGATTTATTTCTGTTCATATTGTTACGATCTCTCTTTCCTATCTCAGGCTTTCCGTAAACACTGCTAAACACACAACACACCAACACATCAAAGAACCTGACAACAAGAGCTCCAAAATAATCCTCTACTTTTATAATGGAACGATAACAACCAATACTAGACAATTGGCACATCAACAACTACTAATGCTACACTGTACATCACAGAACTAAACTCTACTGTCTCTATCTCTTTCTGGACATGTACATTCACTCGAGGACTCGACCAGGACTGACTTCATAGCCAGACTAACAGACCTGGTCTCCTCTGTGTCCTGTCTTGAACTACCACTTTCTGTCTCTGGTCTATGCAGGCCTATGATCAGATGACCATAACACAAGTCATATTCACGTGCAAAGTTTATACCAGTACTGTTCTTTTCCCCATCGACATAGCACACTAAACTGTATTGCTGGCCTGTGTCACAAATGTCCGCTGGTAACACACAGTTAACCCTTTTGCGCCGCCAAAAGGGCAATAGGGTTATAACAATATATTATTGTTGGTACATTAATAGACATAGAAAAGTATGTCTCTAATTTGACTTAACCAGATAACTAACAGTGGTAAAAGTTTTGGCTGTCCTGAACCACCCATCTTACCAGATGGAACAACTTGCGCTGAGGGGTAACGAGTACTGTGTAGCATATTTAAGTTCATTCATTTTATATTGAATTTATCTTCTTTTTTTTTTTATTTTATTTATTAGAAGCACCTTTTGAAGCTTAAATATATTATTACAATTAAAATTTTGTATTATATCTGATCTTCTTTGATAAACATCTCCATTCTTTAAGCATTTTTCTTTTGGCTAGTTTACATTGCATATGAGATTTCATACATTAATTCTTTGTAATTATTTTTTCACATTCTGACAGTATTGTTCATTTTTCACATTTGTACATTCTACCCTGTTATCCTTAAACTTCAATAACATTTTTGTTCATTATAAGAAAACATTACTTTTGGTATAGAATAATAGGAGAATGCATGCACTTTTTATGTAACACAAATTGAAGTTTATAAAAACAAACATTAATTTAGTTTAATAAGGTCAAATCAATGAATATCGTTAATTAGGAGAGAAAGAGTTAATATTAGGTTTAAATTTTCAGACTTCCAGATGTAGCTCATTAATACTTTCTGTGGATCATTAAACTCCTAATGGAAATAAGTGTATCATATCATTTTAATTGATCTTTTTGTGTATGTTCCCTATGTCCTGGCAACCAATCTTAGTAAAAGAAGAACAAACTTAGTCTATACATCTCAGACTAAATGTCTATTATAATCTATACTGATAAGAATTCTGGATGAGATTTACTGTGCCCATTTAAGAAAATCAATCTTATTTCCCTAATGTGATGTACTGGAGTGGCTAACATCATGAAACATAAATAAGTTTAGACAGGCTAAATGTTGGAACAAAGATATTCTAGAGTTAATTCCCAACTGGAACTGGAAATAGCTAAGGAAGACAGAAGCCAACAAAAATTGGAAGACAATGTGAAAATAGGGCTAGCATTCAATTGGACATATTTTCATTTATGAAACGTCATACAAGATGAGATGTCCGTAATACTATAATAAGTTTGAGGATATATGATTCATTATATAAACATGGAGGTCACGTAATGGTGTTTAAATATTTGTTTTTCATGTCGCTTGTTTGTTTCAGTGGTTCATGTCTAAAAGGAATTTGTAGAGGTTTCTGTGCAATGAAGTCTTATGCCACTAACTCGTCGTTAAAAGCTTGTTTTTGTAGAAATGGTAAGTTAAGCAAATCTTTTTAATAAATTTATATTTTAATTCCAAGATCTTCAGTTCAAATCTGTGATGGCTAGAACTTTGATTCCAATTTTTTTCTAGTCGCTTTTGATTTCCACACAGAAGATTAATTTAATGAAAGGGAGATAATTTAGTTCTTGTAGGAGATTAATCTTGATTTTTTTATTTGAACTATATATAGAGCAGAGCCCATAAGTTAAGTCAGCTTTTTTTGAATTTATAATGGAATTTAATTTTAAAGTTTATTATTGCTCTAGTGTGTCAAATATTAAAGAGAATAGTGGACTGGTCACAAGTGTGTATATCGACACACATTGCACATTCAGATGACCAGTGGGAGGTGTAAAGTCCCTAATATCAGGTGACATCACAAAAGCCCAGGTAAAAGAAATTATGAGAGACCCTCCCAGAAAAGGAGATTGGCATAAACATGAGAAAAATTCAAAGTAGAAACTATCTGACCAAAGAAAATGGAACTAGCCATGCAAGAAGAGCAGGATGCTTTCCTCTATGCCAGTGAGGGCAAAATGTTGCCTCAGTTAATCTTTTTTAGTATTTCTGAGATGGCACTTCTGTTAAGCCATCCTCCCTAAAGCTTACCAAAAAGATCACCTTCTGTGTGAGGTTGTCCCCCCACTATATCTCGAAATAAACTTTTTTTTCCTCCTCTAGATCAGGATGCCTGCAAGTGGTGTTGCTATGACAACAGTGACCCAAACAATCCTGGGCCATGTGAGCCCCATTCCCCTGTGCTTCTCAAAGATGGACAGCCTTGCTTCTACGGCTACTGTAAGGTAACTGTGATCTATGGCAGATACTAGCACTTTCAAAACAATTGGATATAGTGAGTGTTTCTAGCTATGTCCAATGTAAAGTTGTGTGTGATGCCAAGTCTGTAGCAAAAGGAAATGAGTTGTAAAACACAAGATGACATCTCTTGCTCACATTTTGTTTCAAATTTTTTTAATGCAAAAAAAAAAAAAAAAAAAAACCCATAAATAATTTAAATTACAATTCAGTTATCTCTTTGTTTAGCCTCATTAACTGCATTTCCTTTTTTTTTTTTTTACACAATCTAAAATGTAACTTAAGTCATAATTCTAATAATCCTTAATAGTAGTCAACGCCAGCCTAAAATTTGAACTCTTCTATCTTATCCACTGGCCAGTGTGTCTGGTGTTTTTAGGATTTATTTTTATAATGTTAAATAGTGGTGATCTTTTTGATAAAAAATACTCATGGCAGGAAAAAAAGCTGAATGTCTTCCACCTCCGATGCCTAAGGCGGATCTTTAAAATAAGGTGACAAGATAAGATAACCCATGAGGAAGTGCTACGAAGAGCAGGGTGCCAGGGCATCCGCTCAGTTATCAGCAGCAGATGCTTTGGCTGGCTTGGCCACGTTTGTAGAATGCCAGTAGGTTGACTCCCACAGGATATTCTGTATGGCCATCTAATAGAAGGCAGAAGAGCCGCTGGTCGCCCACTCTTACGCTATACAGATGTATGCAAACAGGATATGAAGCTCTTTAAGATCAACACCAGCAACTGGGAAGAGGTGGTACTGGATAGATCCACATGGAGAGAGAGCATAAAGGAGGGGTCTTTGATTGCAGATGCCATACGCAACAGAAGCAGAAAGAAGGGTGAAAATGCAACGGCGCCTGGTGACTACATATGCCCAACCTGCGATCACAGCTGTGTATCAAGGATCGGCCTCTTTAGTCACACAAGAAGTTGCAAGGGGAAAAGATCGTTTCTCGAGACGTAAAATGCCACAGAGTTAAATAGCGGTTAAGATTAGAGAACAAAATTGTGCATGAAATCACAACTCTGTCTGGCAAAAGATAATAGATGTGTATTAAGACTGTCAGAAAGGAAACTTTAATAGTCTCTGTGCCAGTATGTTGGGAAATGAATTTTAAGAGTTTACAAAAATGTAAAATAGATTGACAGAGGAAAAGAACATAATCTAAAGAGTAGCTACATTATGTCCAAGATCTGTTGATACAGTGGAACTATGGCATCCACCTAACCTTGTTTGTTCATCTGGTATAAGGCTTACATTGACTTCTATCTGTGTGTCTTTCTGGCCAAAAGTTTGTACACTGTATCTCTACGACACCCAATCTCGGATCAAGCTGATTAATTAGTGTTAGTCTTAATCTATTACATATTTAATTACATGACCAATCAAACTAATTGATACACTTAATATAAGCTTTGTTTTTTGTTGTTTTTTTTTACAAAAGGTCGTTTTGCTGGCCACATGACACCCTGGTTAACCGTGGGCCACAGAATCAGATGACCTTTACATCATCTGCCCTATAGACCACAAGGTCTGAAAGGGGAACTTTACTTTTACTTTACTTTTTTACAAAAAGTTTTTTTTCCTTGTTTCAAATGTTCCTTCAAAATTGAAGATTATCACATCCTATCTCCAACCTCAAACAAAAAGGGATGTCGGTTTGAAACCTGGAAGCATTGAGAGAACCATCTAGAGCACATACCACACAATCAGTCCTCCTTTTCTGTCAGGGAGTTGATCAAGTCATCTTAAGTAATTGTGCTATCTTCCAACTACCAATCATGTCACATGATTTCTAATGGATAGGATTGACCAACTTAAATTAGGCACATCTATTAAGCTTCTAACTTCTATGTTAGACACACACAAAAGGCAGAGAGCATTGAACTATCTTTTGTCTTAACCTTGTATCAAAGAAATATTCAACAAGTTTTTGTTAGAACACTGTAGGATGAAAAGTTTATAATCTGATCTGTTGGCTTTTGTTTTTTTCTTAGTCAGGTGAATGTCAAGCTCTCGACAGACAACTTGAGAGAGGAATAGGCATTGTGTGGCTGAGCATAAAGAATGCTAATTATAATTTGAGTAAGTACTGGAGATAAGAATGTTGTGTAGAAATTTAGCCTCAATAGATAGTGTACAACTCCAAATCTGTTGCATAGATGACAGCCGGGCTGACAGTAGAATTTCATTTTTTCACAGCTATTGACAAAATGTATTTGACAAATATGGCTGACTTGAAGCTATAGAAAGGGCATTAAATCTGTAGGTATTAATCTGTGATTCAAGGCACATGGAAAGTGGAAATCAATCAGGGAATTCATGAAGGGGAACAAGGAACAT
>JADKLZ010005465.1:21339104-21353715 GCA_021533235.1 Biomphalaria straminea
TGTCACCGTGGTTTTATATATGTTTGAATATTACTGTAGCACTGCGTTCACTGTAGGCGTGGAGGTGACATGCGGGTTCATTCATTAACTTGTTAATAGTAGACTCGTCAGGATCAACACTCTATATAATCTATACGTACTAACTTCACTCGTAGAATGAGGAAATAACTCGTCTTATAGCAGACACAAATAATACTTTAATAAGTACAAATATATACACCACTTGTAGAAAATGATACACAACTTCAGAATGATTCAAATATCCATAAACGAATGATTCACAAATAACTCATAGTAAATAACTTCAGTCCATTACAAAATCTTAAACAACTTTATCAAATCAACTTCTTGTAACAACGACATACTAGTGACTCTATCAAAGTTTCTCTCTCAACTGACTGTTCACATATCATTAAAAGTGTTCACATTCTCACAACATGGTAGTGAATTAAGTTCATAATATATTAACTGGGGTGTCCACCCAATGGCACCAACTTTGAGGTGGTGACAGACACAAAGATAAAGGCACATTCCTCATCCCATATGCTAAGACAAATTTATAATAGGCCTAATTCTCTCTGTTCCCCAGTTCCATTAGAGCAGGGAATGGGTTGCCTGAGCTAGCCAGGAAAACCAGTGACTTGGCAGCTACAATTAAGTTATTGGTTAATATGCATGACTGAATGCATGCCTGTAGGACGTAATCATCTTTTTTGAAGTAACGTCTGTATTATACAAGAAGAAGAAGATATAGTCAGTAGACAATAGAGTTACAGCCAATGCCCGAAGTAGGCCTATTCGAGGCCAAAGTTAACTAGCAGGATGTAATGTGGCTGAAACATGTAAAATATTCTACTAACATTTACATTTTACTACAGTTTACAAACATTCTATAGAATAGGGGATTTTAAACATTAAAAAGTGAATTCGTATCAAACCTCATTTTCTTCCCAGACTCCAGGCTCGTAAGATGGATCATTACGTTGGCGGATTTCCATTTGCCGAGATCTTTCCACGCTCAGTTGAATTATATAGGTACTTAGAGCTGAAGTTTAAACAGTAGATGTGAATACACTTATGGATATAGGTGTTAGATCTAGTTCACTTTTAGTGTAACTTGCAAATTGCTATGATAATACTAGATCTAGATGTTAACTTTATGATTATGTGAACGTAGGCTATTTATTGTTAGTATGTAGAGTTATTCCCCTTGGTAAGAAAGTTCATATTGTATTGTTGTGTGTGTGTATATACATAATATTAAGGCTTGTCTTCGGCTCCAGTTATGACCTACAGGTCATCCCACATCCAGGGCAAGCATAACCATTGTCCGCCGGTGGTGATTAAGATTTTCTTTTCGACGTGTATCCTGCCATGTTGTGAGTGACCTCCAGTAGTCTCGTTCTGAAGTTGCATACAACCAGGTGGCAGGTGCTCTGTTCTGTGTCAGCTAAGGGAAGATAAGCATATTTCTCATTTTCTATGAACAAGAAGACTGCAAAGTCCAATCCTCGCTATGAAAGGCCTGCCGCATACTAAGCATAGGTAGATTTGGTCAGCTTCTTCTCTCAGCTTTTTTTTTTTTGTTGGTTCGGCGCTCTTTCACACTGGCCACTCTTCTTGTAACTCGAGACTCCGGCACTCACGGCTTCACGCCATGAGGAGCGATCGAGAGCTAGTGCTTCTCAGCCGTGAATGTCACACTTCTTGAAGTAGCTCTTGAGAGTGTCTTTATAGTACTTGAATTGACCTTCCTGGAAGCGCTTTCTTGCACACAACTCCCCGTACAGAAGTCGTTTAGGAAAGTGATTGTCTGGCATGCGGACTACGTGTCTAGCCCATGGAAATTGTGACCTTTTTACTGTGGCATAGACATCTGTAGGATCTCAGTATCTGGTATGTGGTCAGACCAATGCACCTTATTGTTGTGTGTAGCCTGTTTGCAGTGCGAGCGTGTAATTAGAAATTTCTGATGTACCGCACCCAGCGTCTAGTGTCAACTAGTGTTGGCATCAAAATGTATGGCCATGTAACAAGATCTTCAGGACTCGCAAAGACCTTCCTCCAGGGAACAGTACCAGGAAAAAGAAAAAGAGGCAGACAGAGAAAGCGGTGGGAAGACAACATCAAAGAATGGACAGGCCTACCATTGAACGAGGTTTTAATCAGGGTAAAGGATAGAGAGGAATGGAGAAAGATGGTCCACAAGTCTTGCTTGGTGCCCCAACGGTCCACCAGACTAAGGGATAGGTAACAGGTAACAGGTAACAGTGTTGGCATCGCTTATTGAGTTCAATGTTCTTTAGTTGAATATCAACCTTATGTGTATCATTATTTAATGCTAACTAGTGGTAGCAACGCGTGTAAGTAAAAGTATTTGCTGTATTGAGCCTACAAGAATTGAGATCCCTTTAAAAAAAATGTTTGTTTTCCATGTTTTCGATGTTCCTTCAGAGTTGAAGATAGTTTACTTCCTAGTCCAAACCTCCCGCAGGACGACGGGGGATGGGAGCGGGGAGGGTTTGAACGCGGGGCCATCGATAAGTCTGAACGACAGTCCAGTGCTCAAACCCACGACCAGGCAGACATCCAATATTTAAAAGTCTTGTATAATAGCCAGTTCGTTTTAAAGGCAGTATAAATGCATTTATGATAAATACTTTGATAATAGACCTAGACCGTACCACCTATAGGCTATAAGAAAGAACTGCTAGCATGGAATGAAAAAAAACGTACCTAATGAAAGAGAAAAGAACGATAGCCGTATCCCTTTCATTATCAAAAAGCAGTGAGTCAATTAGTCAACGTATAAAAGTTTTCATAGTCAGGGGCGTAGCTATCGTTTGGGGGCCCAGGGGAGGGTTGACCTTTTTTGGGGGCCCCTGCTATTTTCGTAATTATTAATTTCTAATGTAAAAAAAAACACTCATTTGGGGCCCCATCAAGTGGGTGCCGTGGGGATTGTCAAATTCCCCCTCCTTCCTCCACCATAGCTACGCCACTGTTCAAAGGTCTTCTTTTAAGACGAACTACCAAAAAGTCTATATAGTAACTTCTATAAAACCTGCTTTTATAAATTTCTTTATGGTATTTAAAGAAAACAAAAAAACTAGCGATTATATAAGACTTTATAGTGGCTTTTGTAAAACCATTTGTCTATTTTAAATGTCTTTATAATGCGTTCTTTAAATAGAACATAACATAAAAATGTCTATAGTGGGCTCTTTAAAACAAACTGGATAATTACCAAGTAATAAAACAATGGCGATGTTGCAGGTGATCCTAATGGATAAAATCTTCCATTTGTTCTCTTTTCTAGATTTGACTTTAATTTCCAGAATTGTTTCCTGCAGAAGGGAGCACATATCATACAATATGAGAGCGAGGTACTAAAAATTGAAGATAATTGTATGACAATAGAGAGATAATAGAAGGCCAACCCACTGAACACATTAACACACTAAAAACACAAGACCAAACAACATACAACAATGCTGTACTCAGATAACCAGGGCCGGATTTAAGTATGGGAATGCCCTGGAACAAGATTTTTGTGTAAGCCTCTACACTCTTTCGAAAGTTTTAATAAAGAGAAAAGAGATGAATAGAGAAAAGAGATAAAGAGATGAATAGAGAAAAGAGATGAAAGAAAAAAGAGATGAAGAAAAAAAAAGAGATCAAACAGATGAAGATCGAAAAGAAAGGAAGGGAGAGAAGAAAAAAGGAGAGAAAATGAAAAAAAAAATTGGAGAAAATTAGATGAAAGAAAAGTGATGAAGAGAGATTCTGGAAGAGAGAAAAAAAATGGAAAATAGAGAAAAGAAGAAAATGTAAAATAAACAGAATTAGAGCAAAATCTAAATGATAATAATATATAACTATACAGATACAGTATGATTACTTTAAAAAGTATTATTAGGTATAAAAGTTCTATTTTATCAAATGCATTCTGGGATTAATCATGTCACATGTCACCTTGAAGACAGTCGTAATGGACGCGTGCTTTGTGATGGCCGTGTCGTGATTGGTAATCATGTAGTCCCACTCTGTGAAGAGTTTCCAAGAGAATGTATACTCATCATCCGTGTTGGACATTCGACTGTTTCTGGAGTTGGTAGCCATACTGTCGGGGCCAAAAAAAAAAATTCCACTTAGATTTCAACATAAACAAAGCACAAATCTATACCAGCCAATATGTGTCACATTAGAAGAACTGGGAATAGATGTCGAGGTGTGGACCATGTCGATTATTGGTTTCAGGGGCGGGGGTTTTGCTGTCATCACAGGGGGGGGGAGGTTTATTTTAAAGGGAGTAGTGCAATGTCAAAAAAAATCTTTTGGTCAACCTCATTTAACAGCGTTTCTCAAACTGAGGAGTGTCCCCACTACAAGGAAGAAGAACTGGAATAGATCTTGAGTTGGTAGCCATACTGTCGGGGCCAAATAAAAAATTCCACTTACATTTCAACATAAACAAAGCACAAATCTATACCAGCCAATATGTCACTAATAATATGTGTCACATTAGAAGAACTGGGAATAGATCTTGATGTCGAGGTGTGGACCATGTCGATTATTGGTTTCAGGGGCGGAGGTTTTGTTGTCATCACAGGGGAGGTTGATTTTAAAGGGAGTAGTGCAATGTCAAAAAAATCTTTTGTTACAACCTCATTTAACATTTAACCGCGGAGTGCCCCCACTACAAGGGGGTGGAAGGTCGAAAGTTGAAAATTGTATACACTGAAATAAGTTCTTCGCTGAAGACAAGTTTATCCGATTATATAATTGATAATGAACTCATCACACACTACATTTTAACTCTTTCACTCCGTAACAGTTTTTAAACGTTTCGAAGGAGCTATTCATTTTGCTGATTACTATTTCACTCCCCTGTTAGGATTAAGCTTCAATAGCTTTGTTGTTTGTAAACAGAAAATGTTTTATTTGGTATAGAATTAAAGGGAAATGCATGCTCTTTTTTTTTCTATAACACAAAGACAAGTTTATAAGATTAAACATTAATTTAATTTAATGAGGTCAAATAAACGATGGTATTGTTGGTTAGGAGAGAAAGAGTTAACATGTCTATTGAGAGCTATCGTATGGTGATCTTAACCATTCTTCACATGGATATTCCCGACCAAAAATTTAACCATTTATCGCAGGGGTTCTCAACCTGTGGATAGCGACCCCCTTGAGGGGTCGATTGACGATTTGCCAGGGGTCGCCTAAGTCCTAAGACCATCGAAAACATGGATTGTTACTGTCTATTCTTCTGTTGCTGTATTTGCATGAGTGTGTGTGGGGAGTCGCGGCAGAGTGGGGGATTGTAAAAAAAAGGTGTCCCCGAGCTTAAAAAATTGAGAACCGCTGCTTTAGCGCATGGACAAACTCAGATCGCAATCACAGATAAGTTCATACTAATACAGGAGCAGCCTATGTAATATCCACAAAAGAGGGACTTAACTCTTTACCTACGTAATTATTTCCCATATTCTGACAGAATTGTTCATTTTTTCCATTTGTACATTCTACCCTGTTATGATTAAACTGTCATAACATTTTGAGATAGTAATAAAAAAAACGTTACTTTTGGTATGGAATTTTAGAAGAATGCATGCTCTTTTTATATAACACAGAATACAATTTATAAAACCAAAAATTAATTTTGTTTAATGGGGTCAAATCAACGTTGGCATCGTTAAATAGGAGAGAAAGAGTTAAACCAAAGTTTAAACAAGATTTTTTACAAGGATACCACAAAGTCTTGCTTAAAAAGCAGATTTCAGTTATAGGAGTCTGAATTATGGATCATTGTACAGAAGTTGTTGACTGCTTTCCCATTGTCCTATGAGGTAGAACGTGAATTCATTGCCGTAATAAACCTCATCACAAATAAAAGAAGCCGACTAGAAATTGCTAATTACAAACATTGAGCGAGACTTAAACATACTCCTAGCATCTCATCAACCTCATTCAAGTCATTTGAACTATGTGTTTTGGCTTTTTCTGCGTTTGTAATTTATATAGTATAGATTTATGTAGCCTTTTCAGTTTTGATTATTCAAATGGCTCCCCGGGTAAAAAAAAGTTTGAGAATCACTGCACTAAGGGGAAGGGGATGCACTACTGCATTGGATGTCTTTCGCACTTCAGTATCGGCCTGTTGAAAACGTATTTAATGTAGATTTATCTGACCTGCGCTCTTCTTACAAGGAAAAACAGTGAATTGTAGACGCCAGGAGAATGTATTTCTGAAGCTTACATGCTGGAAAACATTTGACAAATTCAGGAGAAAAATCCTATCAGTACACTATAATGCATAAATTATTTTTCTTTCCAAATTGTACCCAACTGCATCCTATCAGTACACCATAATACATAAATTAACTTTTGTTCCAAATTGTACCCAGCTACGTCCTATCAGTACACCATAAAGCATAAATTAACTTTTGTTCCAAATTGTACCCAGATACGTCTTATCAGTACACCATAAAGCATAAATTGTCTTTTGTTCCAAATTGTACCCAGATACGTCCTATCAGTACACCATAATGCATAAATTAACTTTTTGTTCCAAATTGTACCCGACTACGAGTACATAAAAACACACACACACACACACACTTTAACGCTTATGTCATTTTACGAACATCAGTCAACTCACTGACACCTCTCTCACTTTCTCTCTCTCTCTCTCTCTCTCACACACACACACACACACAGACACTTTACACTCACACCCACGTCCAGTTTAAGCCAAGTGTAAATGTGAATCGTTGGCTATTATTAGCTGTCAACAGTATGGATTAAGAGTTAGCGTTCATCTCTGGACGGTATCGATTATCAATTATATGAAGATAACTCGATACCTCTTGGGATCCAAACGCTGATTGACTTTAATGTTGGCTATTTAAGATCGAATACTTCACGGAACAACCCGCAAGGGAAATAGACTAATGCTTAAAGCCGCCCTGGGGAGCTATCATGAACATCATCTACCAAGCGCAACTCCCTCACAGAAGAGTGACCCTTAAGTACACATTGAACATCGAAGGTAGTGTTATGGACGAAGATATTTGGTGGTTTAAAGTACACATATATTTAATTAACACCAACTTTAAAAAAAAAAGAAAAAAAACGATTTGTAGATGACACAGGTTTCTAGGGATTAAGGGAGGTAACCTTTGAATGTAACATTTTGTAATTGTCTTATTTTGATGGTTTTTGTCACATGTCAAATTGTAACATTATAAATAGTCACGGTAGAGTGTGTAGCTAATGCATTAAATGAGTAAATTGTTGCGAAGAATCACAATAGTGGTCACATGACCGGATGTTGAATATGAGTTTAAGTTTTTAGTCGACATGCTGCTTTTGAAACATCTTCATTTATATATCACATGGAACAGTACCAGGAAAAAGAAGAGACAGACAAGAGGAAGCGATGGAAAGAAAATATAAGAGAATGGACGGGCCTGCCACAGAGATTCTAAGGTAGAAGGAGAAAGACAGTCAACAGATCTTGTGTGCTGCCCCAACAGTCTAACAGACTAAAGTAATTCTTTAAATAGCAGATGTATATTATATATATATATATATATATGCTTTGTTTAAAAGGATTTAAGATGCACATACATTTCATGTGCAAACAACAAATTACTATACTTCCGATGATTAACATAAAGTCTGTCTTCAACTCTTCATTAGAAATATTAGGAAAGGGTCATATTCGATGTCCATCAAGGAACCTAACAATTGAGAAGTTCGATGATGACGTCTTTTGTCATTTAGGGGGCTTTGCACTTGGGTTTTGTGCCTCGTCATGTGGCTGGGGAGACCTATGTGAGCCCAGAATGTTCGACTGTCAGTGGCGCAGCTAGGGAGGGGAAGAATTTTTACATTAAAGATTAACTAGGCCTACTATGCAAAATGCAGGGCCCCCAAACAATGGAAAATTCCTAGCTACGCCCCTGTTGGATGTAATAACTAACTGGTCGTATGCTTCTAAATAAGTATATTTTTTTTGCCAAAGAGAATGTGAAACTTACGTTTTAAGGACGACAATAAAACTGTAGGCAAAAGCTGCCAGATTGGTCAGCAGATAAGCCAAAGGTAAACGGTAACCACTCCCTATTGTTCTGGCGTTACCGTAGTATCCGTAAAATACGAGCGAATACTTGACTACACCCTGTGGAAGAATACACATCGAAAAACATAGAAGGCAAACTTTGACATGTTTCATAATCTACAAATGAAATGTAGGCTGCTATAATATTTCGAACCGTGAACAGTCACACTCCATTATCTTATAGATTAAAACATTCTTTAAAAAAGAGGATTATACTGTCTCTCTTGCAACTAACTAGATGAATAATTTTATAATCAATACGATTGTTATTAAAATAAATCTTTTAGGCCTAATAAAATCATCTATTAAGATAAGATAGTTTTATTGGTCTAAATAAATGGAAATTCACTTGGACTACAATTGTCCACAAAACTTTTAGGCCTAATAAAATCATCTATTAAGATAAGATAGTTTTATTGGTCTAAATAAATGGAAATTCACTTGGACTACAATTGTCCACATCAGCGTGACTACTGTAACAATAACAATAGAGTTGCAAACACAAACGATATTTACATACGAAAGGTATGCACGCACACACACACACAGAGAGAGAGAGAGAGAGAGAGACAGACAGACAGACAGACAGAGACAGACAGAGAGAGAGAGAGACAGAGACAGACAGACAGACAGACAGACAGAGACAGAGTCTTTGCTTGATGAATTAGGCTTCTATGTACTTCTCAGTGACGACAAATAGGTCTAACGTTAAAAAATTGAAACACCCTTATCTTGTATAATACAGACGTTAATTCAAAAAAGAAGATGATTACGTCCTACGCGTAATGCATTCAGTCATGCATATTTACCAGTACCTAAAATTCTGCCAAGTCACTGGTTTTCCTGGCTAGCTCAGGCAAACCATTCCATGGTCTAATGGCACTAATGAAGAAAGAGCATTTGTACAGATTTGTCCTAGCATATGGGACGAGGAATGTGCCTTTATCTTTGTGTCTTTCTGAGTATTTTATTAAGTTTTGTTTTTGTATTTGGAGATTATGGTTCAGTGTTTTGTGTATAATTGCTACTTTACTCTTAAGTCTTCTATCCTGAAGGTGTAATAGAGTACTATTTAATTCTCTCTGTTCTTGCCTTAATGGACATGAGCTGATTACTTTATTGTCGTTCAATGGGTGCAGATTGTTTTTAAGTATTGTATTTTTTTTTTGGTAAGAGAGAGTTCTTCAAGAGATGGTAGCTATGTTTTAGAGATATTTGCTTTTTTATTTAGTCTATGTCTTTCTGCCAGTGAAGTATTACCATACCAGCAAAGGTAATTAGACTGCTGATCGTTGCTGTATGAACAGTTTAATTATGGTTTTGTCAATTTCAAATGTTTCTAGCATCCAAAGATAGAAGTAACTGGCTTTAACATGTCTGACTAGAATGACCCTGGAACACGCGTTGGACGTACTTATCTTCTTTTTTTGAAGTAACGTCTGTATTTTATAAGATAAGAAAATAAGAAGTGTTTGATGAATCTTGGTGTGACGTTTTTGGGCAGTTTTCACTCTATCCTAGATTGTTGTTGATGTTTGTATTTATATTCTTGCAATTGTTCTATCATCTCTTGAGGAACATTTTCATGAAAGTTGCTATTCCAAAACAGTCACGATACTTAAAGACAACCTGCACCCATTAAACCACTGTTACATAAGATCTGAACAAAGTGGTTGTCTTCTTTTCATTAGGACTAAAACTGAAAGATTTAAAAACTCCTTTGTCCCACTTTCGGTCAGAGTGTTACAAGATCAGCTGCCGTCATCGAGAAGTACATAGAAGTCAAATTCATAAAGCTTTGGTTGTGAGTGTGTATGTGTTTCGTGTGTGAATGTTGTTCGAATTTTGTCATCTATATTGTTTTTGTACAATATTTACGCTGATTTTGTCAGTTGTAATCAAACTGAATTTCCATTAGATTGGATCAATAAAAGTTAACTTATCTTATCTTATCTTGATCTGAACCTCTGCAAGATGGTCCTTACGATGTCTAAAATATATTTATATTATTGAATATTAAGACTAGAATATATATAAATGGAACAAATTATTTTTTTTAAAGTTTCTACTATTAGTTTAAGTGCAACCTTTACAAATTCGCTACTTGTTATTTAGACCTTGTCAGATGTCCAAAAATGGTTTCCTTTAATAAACCATGTGACCAGAGAAAGGCTTTTATCTCATGGCCAGGATGAGAGAACGGCTCTTCACCGACCTCTCTGTCTGGAGTCCCCCTGCAACTAGGTGATCAGATGTCACACCCGTTTGGTGATATCAAGGACACGGCTCCTTGAGCCCGCGTGAGTGCCCCCTCCCATGCGAGGCCGGAGGCCGAGCCCACGGGGGGCCCTCCATATACCTATACTGTCCCACCGAACCCGTGCGAGGGTCCATCACCACCCGTATGGCCCCCGTTAGGGAACGGATCGGTGGGGGTTTCGGATTGGTTAGCGAGCCTTTCTTACACCCCTACCACCATGGGCGCCCGCAGGGGGGTGCAAGGGGGTGCACTTGCACCCCCCTGGATTCTGAGTAGCAAAATTCTAGCCATTTTTTCGCACCATCAAATCAATTAATTTCTAAGTAGCAACTGAACAAGTAGTGCTTCCACTGGTTAATGTAGTAGTAGAAATAAGTAGATAAGGCGTATGGAATGGATAGCCAACCATGTATGTGCGCACCTCTGAATTCCGAGTAACCACATTTAGCCACTTTTTAAATAATGAAATACATCTTCCAGATCTGTTAATTTTGTATTACGTAGATGTAGATTCAGTCAGAGTCCAGGGGGGTGCAAGTGCACTATCATGTGACCCCCTTCCCTTACGGATGCCCGTGCATTATTAATGCAAGAGTTTAACAAATTAATATTAGGAAAATTTGGTCTTCTAAATCTAAATCTCAAAGCCTATCATTAGAATATTATAAAGTGTAGTAATTTAAAAAGCAGTGCTTCCACTGAAAAACAGTTGTAAAGATATGCTATTATTGTAACTAGAATAGGCAAATCTGTAGTTCATGTTCGACCATGTACGATTTATTCCTATATAGGCTTGCTATTCTTTGCACTATGAAGGGTGTCAAATATTCTATAGCATGTTAGTCCTGACGATTTGTTTATATTTGCACATAGCTATAGTTATTATGAATGCCACAAGGTCGACTTTCACAAAACATTCTGTGTTGTGATTTAACAGAAGGCATGAGATCCGCTGGTCGTCCACTGCTGAGGTATACTGATGTATGCAAACGCGACACAAAGCTCTTCAAAATCAACACCAATAGCTGGGGAAAAGTTGCTTTGGATAGATCCACATTAAAAGCGAGCATTTAAGGAAGGTCCTGGATTGCAGATGCCAGACACAATAGTAGTAGAAAGAAGGTTGAAAGTAGGCCTACAATGGATTGGCCTCTTTAGTCACACAAGAAGTTGCAAAGGGAAAAATCGTCTTGAGACTTAAAATGCTACAATTATTTGTTTATAATTTATCTAATGCCTGCTAAGGTCTAGAAAAAAAAATGTGCCAATTATCTTTCGATGTGATAAATGCTATATAGTTGCGTTCGGTGTCAGCGCTCGTTAAAACAGCGGGTTAAACACCAGTTTACAATAGAAGAGATACAAGAATGTTCTTCACATGTCGTAATTCGAGTCAAAACGTTGATTTGGATCAACGGATACTGGCAGCAGCAAGAGCCCAAAAAACTACAAGCTGCAGCATCATGAATTAACTGCATTTGTTGGGTATTTTAGTGATAAAACTGCAGATATCTCAGGCACTGAGCAGATTTCTTTGAGTGTTCGTTTTGTAGATTGCGAATGTATTCGACTTCATTAGTTAAGTTCCTGTGGTTCAGAGAGACATGCTACACGTGTCTAACGGCATTGTACAGTCTCGACATGGACAAACTACTCGGACAAGGCTGCCCGTGATGGCTAGAAATCTTCTTCCATATCAGTCCTTAGAAAAAAGCGTTTGTTCTACATTTACCCCTTTGCGTGAGACACAATGAATGAAAAACCAGATAAACTGCACATGTTTAGTAAATGTCTCCTCCTCTTGTTTTTCTGATTTGTCTTTTCATTGTCGTCAATTATTCATCTGTTCTTAAACCAGTTTCTATGGTGTAGCAGTCTTTCGAACTTAACATTGTGGACGCTCAACAGCAGCTCAGCAGTAACATTAATGGCATAATCAAAAATCATCTTGACCATCCTAAGGAACACGTCAGAGATGTCATCTTGAGGAAGGAGAGACTACTGGCAGAAAAATATAATATTGGATATTGAGTTGTTACCGCCGAGAAAAAAAAAACACGTTTGGATTTGGGAGTTATTACAGAATACGGCTTTACATAACATATCTTAATTCTTAAGTTTCTTCATTACTTCTCGTAGGGGGGGGGTCGTGATCGCCCCTACCGCCCCCCCCCGGATCCGCCAGTGCTTGCACCCCCCTGCAAAAAATCCTGCGGGCGCCCATGCCTACCACGTGTAATGTACCCTCTCTCGAGGATACGTGTGGTAGCTCACTGAGAGCTATGTGTGCTACTGTTCTTAGCCTATCCACTTCCCTGTATGGACGTTTCCACGGAGGCGCCACGCTGAGGCGACGGTAGCTGGAATTCCTCCGTGTTATTTAGACCAGCTTAGGCGCCAACTTGCCTTAGTTGACATAGAAGAGAGCACCCGGTTGCACGCGGCTTCAGAACGAGACAGCAGAGGTCAATTACAAAGGCGCCGGGATACACATTTGAGACCAAAAAATAAATCCGCTGCTTAGGACAGACGTAGACGGCGAAAAGAAAATCTTAATCGACCACCGGTGGACAATGGTATGCTTGCCCTGGTAAAATATGTAGGTCACAGCTGGGGCTGCATAGCCACGAGAAATACTGCATAACTAATGAACCTCATTCACCAATCCTAAACAAACAACATTCAGCCACGTGATAATATTGATAAAACAATGAAAAAAAAAACTGTCACTTGATAGCCAGTATGTATTACGTAATTTGTATAGAAGAGATAGAGAAAAACGTGGTTAAATGTTGTTTTTTTACGATTGGTGAATGAGGTTCATTAGTCTTCTGACTCGAAGACAAGTCTTATTATTATAATTATTATTCCATACATTTGAACAACAGATAACACATAAGACTTATTGCACGTGATTCTTACTTCTGCGTTCCAAATCGTCTGCAGATCATAAGCTTTATCGAGTTCATCTTCCGGTATCGTTTTTCTTAAGCTGGAGCCATAACTTTCTCCTGCGATCAACTAATGAAAAATTTGTAAAAGACTAAATAAAAATGCGAATGTGTTAATTCAAAACAACACATGTAACCATGGGCAACGTATTGGTGTTATTTTCCCTTAGCGGAGAAATACTTTTTATAAATCAATACTTTTGTTAAAAAGATGAAGATATTTTTAAAATATAAAATTAAGTTAAAGTAAGCTAATTTGCTTATAAGCCTTATTCAATTATTTCTTTTTCATTTAAAAGTGTTTATTTTTTCTTAGTGCTTCTTTGAAATGCTCTGAAACTATTTATTTAACGCGGAAGAAGTAGTCTAATAAAGTGAGTATGTTCTGTGGCATTTTACGTCTCAAGAGACAATCTTTTCCCTTTGCAACTTCTTTTGTGGCTAAAGAGGCCAATCCTTGATACACAGCTGCGGTTGCAGGTTGGGCATATAAAATCACCAGGCGCAGCTGCATTTTCAGCCTTCTTTCTGCTTCTGTTGTGTATTGCATCTGCAATCCGAGACCCTTCTCTTATGCTCTCTTTCCATGTGGATCTATCCAGTGCTACTTTTTCCCAGCTGCCAGTGTCGATTTTAAATAGCTTCATGTCGCGTTTGCACACGTCTGTATACCGTAAAAGTGGGCGATCAGCGGCTCTCCTGCCTTCAATAAGATCGCCATACAATATATCTTGTGGTATTCTGCGAACGTGGCCGAGCCAGCCAAGGCGTCTGCTGCTGATAATAGAGCGGATGTCCTGGCACCCTGCACTTTGTAGCACTTCCTCATTTGTTATCTTATCTTGCCACCTTATTTTAAAGATCCGCCTTAGGCATCGGAGGTGGAAGACATTCAGCTTTTTTTTCTGCCATGAGTAGGTTGACCATTTTTCACTTCAATAGCAAGGTTCTCATCACGCAGGTCAGGTAGACTAAAGCTTTAGTATTGTTAGTCAGCAATATGTTGTCCCACACTCTTTTCTGTAACCTTGACATGTACTATTAGTCGTTCTACTATTAAAGACATATCAATGTACTTATTATAGCTTTTTTTTCTGCCATGAGTAGGTTGACCATGTTTCACTTCAATAGCAAGGTTCTCATCACGCAGGTCAGGTAGACTAAAGCTTTAGAATGTTAGTCAGCAATATGTTGTCCCACTCTCTTTTCTGCAACCTTGACTTGTACTATTAGTCGTTCTACTATTAAAGACATATCAATGTACTTATT
>JADKLZ010005465.1:21360290-21374898 GCA_021533235.1 Biomphalaria straminea
GATGTTGATGTTTAAATTGGTCATCATCTGGTGTATTATCATTTTTAGTGTTGTCAACTCTCTTGGGCTTTTTGTGGTGCTGCTGTTAAGTGCTTGAAGAGTGGATTGTGAGTCTGTAAAGACAACAATATCTGATGGTGCTTGTATTCCTTCATGTAATTTATTTTCGACTGTCTGCAAGGCTATGGTAATTGCCTCAATTTCAGCTTGAAAGTTTGAGCAGTAGTCGCCACAGGGTGCACTTATTTCAAAGTGTATGTTTTTGGGGAAGACCAGGAAGGCACCAAGACCGGCATTGATGGTGGCTTTGAAGGCTGATCCGTCTGTGTATATATGGATGGTTGTTTTTGGATAGCTTTCAATTGTTTCAAGCGTGCCTACTTTGAGCTCCAGTGGATTTGATTCTTTTGTCAGAGTATTATTTATTAGATGTGTTTTAATTGTTGGTTGTTTATAGTTAAGTCCAGGAGTTATGTTTGGGAATCTGGTGATTTTTTCTCTGTTATTGGGTAGATGGTGTTTTAAGGCTAGTTCGTCAGTAATTTGAATCAGTGTTCTTTGCTTTTTTTTATTGTTTTTCCTATTTCTCTGTGTTAATAATTTATTTGGATGGTCATCCTCCAACCTTCTGTATCTCTCAATGGCTTCTAAAGCTGCTCTGTTGCGCCTTAACTTAAGAGGTTCAATATTTGAGTCTATTTCAC
The DNA here is from genome assembly GCA_021533235.1 of Biomphalaria straminea. NCBI lineage: Eukaryota > Metazoa > Mollusca > Gastropoda > Planorbidae > Biomphalaria > Biomphalaria straminea. Next base: position 21,360,995 of record JADKLZ010005465.1, read on the forward strand.
AGGCAGCTGTGGGAGTGGTTCTCATACCTCCACTGACCAGACGCAAGGCTTGGTTTTGGACTGCGTCCAAAGCTGACTGATAGGTTTTGTTGGCAGCTACTTGTATGGAGAGGCAGTTATCCATGACAGATCTGACATATCCAGTGTATAACTGTCTTAAGGTTTTCTTTTCAGCTCCCCAGGATGTTCCTGCTAGGTGTTTCATTATGTTTAATCTCTGAGATGCCTTTTCTTTTAAATCAGCCATAAAGTGTTTTAGAGACAGTCTTTGGTCTAATTTTACACCAAGATAAGTTGGATTTTCTTCTTTATTTATTGGCTGTGAGTCTATTTTTAGGATGTAGTTTCTTTTTGCTATTTTGTTACTGTGGCTAAAGATTGAATAAACTGACTTTTCTTTGTTTATTTCCATTTTCCATAATTTTGAAAACGTGGAGATAGGAGATAAGGCACTTTACGCAGATGATCTCCTAATTTGGACAACAGAGAAATATCCAGTGCTGACTAGATCCAAATTAAACAGAGCCCTCACAACTATCTCCACAACTATACACCCCACACACGTAGCAAGGAATTTTCCATCGTTTGGGGGCCCCGGGGGCTTGGCCTCTTTGATGGCCCTGTATTATGCGTAGTATTAAATTTTTAATTTGGGGGCCCCTTTCGAGTGGGTGGAGGAGGGGGGATTTCAAATTCTCCCCCTTCCTCCCCCCACTCTAGCTATGCCACTGCCCACACAACCACACAAAACAAAACTTAGAAAATTGTGCTTAAAAATCATCAAACATCCAACATTATTATTATTATTTTACAAAATCTCACTTCACTATATTCTAATTATGAGGCGGGATGGATGAGTGGCAAAGCGCTTGGCTTCCAAACCTGGGGTCCCGGGTTCGAATCCTCTTTAAGACTGGGATTTTTAATTTCGGGAGATTTAAGTCGTCTCCGAGTCCTCCAGCTCTTTTCTGAAATTAGTTGGTGAAAAGTAAAGTAGGTTGATCGTTGTACTAAAGCAGATGACCTATAACTCTTTTACCTCGCAACGACGCTCCCATCGTCGATTTTATCCATCTATAAAGCTATAAATTCCGTCCGAACGTGGAAAATAATTCCGGAGTCAAAGGGTAAAATCGTCTGCCCAATATCTTAAAGGGGAACTTTACCTACATTCTAATTAGCCATCATCGTAATTATATACAATCTTACACCAAGCCTTAGCATTTGTATCTTACATAATAACGTCAACTAAAAACACATTTAGGCTACTAAAAGTCTTTGAAATTTCAACGCTTATACTATAGCTAGAGCTCAAATACTAATCCAATCATCGTCTGGTGTCGACAAATATTCAAATTTACCAAACTTATTGCAACACATAAAGTTCACTCGACTAGAAAGGACTATGCGCACACCGCTCTTTATATAGGGTGTATTTATAGAAATCATAACATGGGCGTGGCCATGATTATAATAGTTTTATTTGTTAAGATTGAGAACTTTACGAATACAAATCTTTTCAAACTGATAGGAGGTAGCCGTGTTCTACTGTAGTACTCTAGATTTTTTAGTATTTCCATGCTCAGATTTTGTCTGTGAAATAATAAAAGAGAGGAATATGTGTAGCTCAATTATAGAAGTTTTACATTTCATCATTTATAGCAAAATTGAGTGGTCTTTTTTTTTTTTTTGGAGGAGCGGTGGCTGAGCGCTTGGTTTCCGAAGCGAGAGGTCCCTGGTTCGAATCATGGTCAAGACTGGGAATTTTTAAATTTCGGGATCTTTATGGAGCCTCTTTGTTTAGCCAGCGCTAATGGGCACCTGACATGAGTTGGGGAAATGTAAAGGTGGTTGGTCGTTGTGATGGCCACATGACACCTTTGTTAATAGTGACCCATAAAAACCGATGACCTTTTTATCAAACTTTATTTTTATAAAGTCTTTTTAATTAGTATGAAAACAAGACTTTTCATTCAATCTTATGGACTCAGAGACGACTTAAATATCCCGAAGTTAAAAATCCCAGTCTTAATGAGGATTCGAACCCGGGACCTCGGTACGGAAGCCAAGCACTTTACCACTCATCCACCCCGCCTCATAATTAGAATTCTCCTATTGATTGCAAACTAGTATTTAAAAAAAATGTACATTTGAGGAAAAAATTTTCTGCCGAGGACAAATGTAGACGGCGGAAAGAGAGCCCATACCGACCACCGGAAGACAATAGTCCTGTCTGCGCAGGATGTGGCAAAATATGTAGTTCAAAGCTGGGACTGCGTAGCCACCTTATTCTTTGAACTCGAAGACAATCTTTTCTTAGTGTAACTTATATTTAAAAAGTTAATCACATAAAAGGATTTTCTTTTATAACTACAGGGTGGTGGCTAGAAAAGAGAACAAATTGTCAAAAGCTATTTATTTTTACAATTTTTTTTAGAGTCATGTGTTATATTACACTCAAAGATGCTCAAAATGTTGTTGGTGCATTTCAGAGCAGTGTCTTGTCCTAGAAATCCAAGCTCGTGTGGCGTCTTGAAGTGTAACTTGTGAGATCTCGTTCCGAGCTCTTCTCAAAGTCGTTTTCAAATCATCAATGCCGACCATTCCGAGGCTATGATCCATGACATTTAAGTCTGCTCTTTTGGAGGGTCAACTTTTAGAGGATCAACTTTTGGAAGGTCAACTTTTGGAGGGTCAACTTTTGGAAGGTCAACTTTTGGATTGCAGGGTCATCTTTTGGAGGTCAACTTTTGGAGGGTCAACATTTGGAGTGTCAACTTTTGGAGGGTCAGCTTTTGGAGGGTCCACTTTTGGAGACAATTGTAGTGTCAACTGTATAGTATTCATGATCTCAGCTGACTTTCAAATTTTCCTCTTTTCTAGCGACTACCCTGTAAGTATACCGTATTTCCAAAAGAGACAGGGCCACGTGTGTTACCATGGACTCGGGAACAAAATGAAAGCATCAGCTGAAGACTGGCACAGATGGCTTAAAAAAATTAGACAAGCCACGTATTTGTCTGAGTTAGTTGAGGCAAAATATGTAGGTCACCGGCTAGGACTTCGTTAGCATGTGAGTTATTGCACTTCTTCATAATCTTTAAACTCGAAGACAAGCTCTAGTATTATTATTAATATTTATTATTATATTCTTTGTAAGGAAATACATAAAGTAATCGAATACCACATATTTTAGATCGATCCTTCTTACGTAGCTTGTATATGCACACGATTCTTGTCTTTAAACTTTTTTAAGAACATAAATTATCAGATAAAATAAATTAAAGAAATTACTCTTTTTCAAAACTAGAACAATAAAATGGAGTATATTATACATTGTTCCAGACGACGAAATTTAATTGTAAAGAAAGTGGCGGAAAAAATCCACACTGTTTGATCAAAGGGTTTGAGATTATGTCGTAAGAAAATGGCTGCTAAATGGACTAAAAGGTGAACAGGAGGTCGTGTGAATAGCAGACGTGAATAGAGTGCAGGGACGTGGTCTTTTGGTAACTGCAAACATTGGAACAAAACTGAGTTGATTCATTACAGCCAAATTTTAACCGAGTTTTATTCAGGCGTCAGAAATTGCATTGATTTTACTTAATAAATAAATACTGAACATACTGTGGTCTTGTTTCTCTCTCTCTCTCCCTCTCTATCTCTCTCCCCCCCCCTCTCTCTCTCTCCCTCTCTCTCTCTCCTTATCCTTTCATTCATTAACATCTTGTTCATAGAAGTGTGTGTGTGTGTCATAAAATATAGTTGAATAGATTATTTAATTTTGGAATTTTAGTTAAGAACTTGAAGGTCAAAGCGTGATGTGGCAGAAATACCGCGCCTTTTTTTATATAGTGTTAAATAAATAAAGGGCCATAACCTATTTCAGTTTCCGCAGCAGATGTGAATTTTTTTTTAAAAAAATGATACACAGCAAAGTAATTTTTCAAATCTTAAAGCTGGTCGTGTTATTATTAGCATCAGCAGTCTTATTAACTTAGCCATCACATGCTGGTACGGTAATACTTCATTGGCACAAAGACTTAGAATAAATAGACTAGTTAAAAAAGCATAGTATATTACTGAAGTACAGCTACCATGTCTTGAAGAGCTTTTCCAAGAAAGATGCATTTCCAAATCACTCACGATTCTTAAAGACAACCTTCACCCATTAAACCACTGTTACATAAGATCTGAACGAAGTGGTCGTCTCCTTTCCATTAAGACTAAAACTGAAAGATTTAAAAACTCCTTTGTCCCACTTTCGATCATAGTGTTACGAGGTCAGCTGTCATTAATGAAGTACATAGAAGTCAAATTCATAAAGCGCTGGTTGTGAATGTGTATGTGTGTTCGTATGTTAATGTTGTTCGAATTTTGCATCAATATTGTTTTTGTACAGTGGTTACGCTGAGGTAGACAATTGTAATGAAACTGAATCTCCATTAGATTGGATCAATAAAATTATCTTATCTTATATTATCTTCTTCTTATTATTTTTTGACTTTCTTCTAATGAAAATAGATGATATTACTGACATTAACGTGACAGTATTACGGCAACTGACTTCAACTGACATCATTGTAGCAGTCAATGACCTCTACTAAAATCATCGATGTGACGGTTAATGTGCGCTGCTGATAACAACGTGACAGTAACAGCCATTACGGTGGAATCAACTGACATCAATGTGACAGTGTGACAGTAACTGACTTTAACAATGCAGTGATTGATTTCTGAAACAGACATTCACAAAAATTGTATAAAAACAGTGGGACTAATCCAACGGCGGAGGGAAGGGGATACCAGGCGATGATCGAGAAGTTACATTGACACCTCAACCGTCTTCCAAACCGTAAAAATGTTTTTCCGCCTTTTGTACTTTTAGACATCCGCTTTTTACAATTCAATGTTAATTAGCGAAAACTATAAACTAGTAACAGAAAATTAAATGACCACCCCCAAGGGAGACAACGTGTGTTGTTTTAAAGCAGTGATACCGAAAATACGGCCCACGGGCCAAATCCGGCCCGCGACGTGGTTCTATCCGGCCCGTCGAAACTTTAGTAATAAATGTAGAAAATCTACAAGTCCCTTCATGAAAAAAAAAAGTTAAAATGTATCTTTTCCTAATTTAGGGTCCTCTATATTAACGTTTAACATTTGTGCGTTTCTGAACTGGGACTGTGAGTGTAGAATCTACCAGGAAAAGTGATCGGATCTACTTTTTTTTTTGTAAAATAACTAAAAATATTTAATTTGTAAATAAAAATGTTGTTTAAAAAAAACAAAACAATAATAACATACATAACTGCATTATGAAACAAATATGACGGCATTCTAAGTTTGAGCCGCAAATAAAAGATTGTTTAACTAAGCCTAGAGATTGGAGGATGGATGAAGTATTTACCAAACAAAAAAAAAGAAAATGAGTCGGTGCTACGGTATTTCTCACATTTTAAATTGAGAAATGAAGCTTCTTTCTTTCCAATGTCTCGTTAAATAATGTAAGTTTCTAATGAAATAGTTTTAGGCCGAGTTTATTTCGTTTTTGTTCCGTTTCTTGAAGATGACCTTAACCATCTTCCAGCTTCAACATAAATATACTCAATAATTTATACTCTTAAGCGAGCAATTCTTGTATATATATATATCTTCTATTTCGAAAACGGCTCTAACGATTTTCTTTAAAATTTCAACGTATCTGCATGTTAGTGAGAAAAAAATTCTCAGCTTATTGGCCACATCGGGAAAACTCGAGCTCGACCGTTATTTCGATATGAAAATGTCTCAATGTTGTAAAATTAATTTTGGTTAGAATAATTTATGAATGAAAGTTTTTCGTGACGTAAACGGCAAAAACGCTGCTTACGTCACTAGGCTTACCGTAGTACACTAAAATATTTCTTTGCAAACAAGAACGCGTTTAGAGATATGAATGAATGGATGTGTGAAACTAAAAGCCGACCACGGGCTGTAGAACCACTGGGATGGATGGATGGCAAGTATGAACTTCTTATTGTCCAACAGTCAGGCTGGGCAGGGCATTTATTTAACCGAGCAAGGCTCGGCCACCTGATTTTAGTTATAAATCTAGAAGGCTGTCCATTAAGCAAGGAAAGCTATAGACTATCTGTAAAGTTATCATTTCTCTTTCTCTTTTCTTCTATTTACTATGTGTAGTTTGTTTAAAAATGTCTATTTTGAAAATGATGTAGAGGTCCCCTTTTAAGATTAAGGACCTACGCGACCGCACAGTCGTATATCTGGCCCTGCTAAAAATATACAAAACACGTTAATAACATCATTGTAGTTGATTAAACCAGCAATCTAACAAATAAAATGTAAAAAAAAAAAGCTCTTAAAAAAGCTTATCTAAATAAAAAGACTCCCCACTTTAACGACGGTTTTCAATAATGTAGAATGTTTATCCGTTATTCGATATCTCGCAAGATCATTTAATTACCATTGATTAATTTACAAACTGGTTCTTTTCTTCTTAATTGATTCATGTTTTGTTAGGTACGATACACAATTGTTTAAAGTTGCAACTTGGTCCGTAAATGAGTCGGAGAAATATATATATGGCTCCTTCTGTCTCTGATAACAATGGATGCGCCCAGATGAGTCATTGGCTTTGGTTACGTTTTGAGATGGGGCATGTTATGACATGATTAGAGTGTAGATTTATTTCGGGGATAATTAAGGGTTAATTTTTTTATTAGTGACGGAAGTGACGATAGGTTAGATTAAAAACATAAGAAAAGAGATTGGCGCTATCAACAAACAAGACGTTTTTTGATATACAAGGCAAGACACTATAATCGGACGACAACGACGGGTCCCTTCTTGAACATTAAAGTTCATTTTATTGTTGAAGCAGCGTCGACTTACTAAATCATTGTTCGGCCTTCATTGGTGGTTTGATTTGTGACAGTTTATCTTTCAACACCGTGAATCGGCACGCAACAGGCAGAATCTGGAGTGGCTGATCAAGCCAATTCTGGAGCGGCAGAGTTTGCCACAGTTCGTGCATTTATATTCATCTGTCCTAGATCTAGCTGAAAGGGCAGCTTTCTTTTTTTTTTCTCTTGGCTGATGTAGCTTCATTTCTTTTACATTCGTTACTTTTGTTCGTACCATCACGTACAGTCTGTCTCCATGTTGTCCGGTCTTGGACTATCTCCTCCCACATACTTTTGTCAATGCCCGTGGCTCTCTTGTCTTGCTTGCAGACATCTCTGTATATTAGACTGAGCGGCCCTTGGTTCTGGGAGAAATACCGTGCACAATTATCTAAGGTCACACAACTCTCTCTATATATATTGTCACAAGCTTCTCCTAATGATGAATGACGTCACTAGCTTTCCTTGAGGTGCAAAAAGAAGTTGCTGGCTGACAGGAGAGTAGTCTTGTGCTGCCGGGGACTATGACTTGAATAATATATTATTTTGAACAAAGACGATCTAGGATACAAATAGAGTGAATTCTTCGATGAAATAAAACAATGGAACTTTATTCAAACTTAACATAGGTACAGCTATGTACAAGATCTGATTCCATAAAATGAATAGTAAAACTTAGGCATCTTTCTTATAAAATAATATAGAGCTATTAAAAACACATCCGCTCACAAGAACGACTCTTCATAGACTAATATCTCCAGAATCTTCTAGCCGGGACATTAGACGCCAGTCTCGCTTTTAGCTATACTTTTCAACCAATCGGATTCATGCATCTAGGTGACGTTATCTCTGCACAAATGTCCAAATCTAAAAATAACCTATTTTCTTTGTTAGCCGGGAGAAGTGACCTTGAATTACAGATAAACAAGTTGTCTATGTGACATATATATTTAACGATATCTGTGAATACTGAAGGATTAATTTCCTTTGTTGGTAAAAAACTAATTACCAGTAATTAATTGACTAACTAAGGACGCGGTGGTCGAATGGTTAAGTGCTTGGCTTCTGAACCTGAGTTCCTGGGTTCGAATCCCGGTGAAGACTGGGATTTTGTAATTTGGGATTCTTAAGGGCGCCCCTGAGTCCACCCAACTCTAATGGGTACCTGGCTTTAGTTGGGGAAAGTAAAGGCGGCTGGTCATTGTGCTGGCCACATAACACCCTGACCTTAACATCATCTGCCCCATAGATAGCAAGGTCTGAAAGGGGACTGTTACGTGCGCATCTTAGTGTAAATGTGAAATAGTGCGAATGCGTGCTGAAAGGAGAGAGATCGAAATGGAGACACGAAAACTAATGGTGTTTATATTGTTATGAAGATTAAACTAATTATAAACTGTGATGCTGACGTTTTAAGTTGATGTATTGTATTGTATTAACAAACGTAACAGGGACACTATACTTTTTTTTTTACTTTAATTGACTAACTGGTTAATTTTATTTATCCATGTCTTGTCTATGCCAATAAATAATTATGTAAAGTTTCAACTTATGTTCGAGAGGGGATGTGGAAGACATAACCTGTACAAACTTTTGACAAGCCAGAGTAAGTTCATATTATGAGCTTTGTTAAAAAAAAAAACTTGTTTGGTCAAATCTTGTTTGACTGTAAGAGTTTGGTGGGGTTTTTTTTCAATCAAGTGCTTGTACAAAAGACTGATAAGATTTAGAAATAAAAAGTTCCCGAGGTGCCATTATCGCCGTGGTGGCAGCGTGTTTCACTAAAAGTGCGCGCTCTTCAATCAGAGAAGAAAACTTTTAAACAAATCCGATAGTATCTTTTTTTTTTCTTAATGAAGGCGCCTGTCGTAAAAGTTATCAAAAATGACAAAAATAATATTTATAGACAAATTAGTAAGCAGTGGCGTAGCTAGGGTTGAGGGATGAGGGGGAGGAGGGGGAGAATTTGAAATCCCCACAGGCCCCCACTTGAGGTTTTTTTACATTAGAAATTAAAAATTACGCAAATAGTATGGGCCCCCCAAAAGGTAAATCACCCCCGGGCCCTGAAGCGATTGAAAATTCCTAGCTACGCCCCTGTTAGTATGTATGTTTTCATATAGTGCGTGTACAGCCACCATGCCCAGAGATTGTATGGTGCAGATTACTTACCATTGTCTTACTCAGCACTTATGGTCATTCTTGTTAGTCTCCTCTCAGATTCGGACATTAGAATAAAAGTATTTAAAAGTTTCCCTTTCAGACCTTGTTATCTATGGACAGACGATCTAAAGACCACCTATGGCCCACGGTTAATGAGGGTGTCATGTGGCCAGCGAACAATCGCTTCAACCTTTCCCCGCATTAATTTTAGGTACCCATTATTATTATTATTGCTTTTATATAGCGCTATTTTCATGCTTATAGCATGCTCAGAGCGCTTTGGTCCAATCTCATTTGTGGACCAGTGGGGGGGAGGGGGTATCTAGGAGTTTGTTTTCCGTGCTGCCTTTAGGCGCTCGGTAAACACAACTCTGCCCGAGTCGGGTGTCGAACCTCGAGCCCCCTTCTAGGTAGCCGAGCCAAGCCAAGTTCAAGCGCCTCTTAGCCTCTCGACCACGCTTCCCACCCATTAGAGCACGGTGGACTCAGAGGAGCCCTAAAGATCTCGAAAGAAAAAATAAATAAAAAATACTTAAAAAAAAACAGACTATAATGTTTATAGACGGAAAAGAACTGCACATTCACAGTCAAAATTTCCCTTTTTATTTATCAAACAAGTACATTAATTTTGAATACATTATTCATGTTTTGTTAAAAACAATTGTGCAATGTTTCAGCCTGATTCGAACATAATAATAATAGGCTTGTCTTCGAGTCCGAAGATTAGTGAGGAATACAGTGTTTCCCGTGGCTGTGCAGTCCCAGCTGTGACCTACATATTTTGCCACATCCAGCTAATTCGAACATAGGAAGGAAAGAAATAACATGTCCAACATTGGCAGCAGACAGACAGTCGGATAAAGTCTCTGTTATGAAATATTTGCCCTTTACCATTACCTATCCCTTAGTCTGTTGGACCGTTGGGGCACCAAGCAAGACATGTCGACCGTTTTTCTCCATTCCTCCCTGTCTTTTGCCTTGTTTAAAACCTCTTTCAATAGTAGGCCCGTCCATTCTATAATGTAGACCTCCCACCGCTTTCTCTGTCTGCCTCTTCTTCTTTTTCCTGGTACTGTTCCTTGTAGGAAGGTCTTTGCAAGCCCCGAAGATCTTGTAATATGGCCATAGATTTTAAACTTGCGTTTTTTTTTACAATAGTTAGCAGGTCATCATGGGGTTCAATCCCGTCTCGAATCTCTTGAAATGAAATAAACATACATTTATAAGGCTTGTTTTCGATTCCGAAGATTAGTGACGAATGCAGTATTTTAAGTGACTGCGTAGCCTCAGATGTCACCTGCATATTTTGCCACGTCCAAAGCAAGCAAAACCATTGTCTATAACACTATTATCTTAAAGCTTAAAATGGATAAAGCCTAAAGTGGACTCCAACTTTTACAATCACCAGTCTTACTCCAACGCCACTTCTTCAAAGATGGTCTTCGATTTAGAAGAGTTCTGTTCCCTAAAGACATTAGTCACACAGGTGACTTACAAACAGTGAATATTGTTCCCCTATTAGTAGCTCATGAGTCAAATCAACCATACGATGGTACATTGTGTAGATCTAGTTTCAAATTAATTTTTATGTGCTGAACGTTTTCACTGATTCTCAACTTGTACACTGTTAGTGTTCTCAACTGTACCCATCGGGGGAGCGCTGTATGGATCATCGCAGGCGCCACTTCGCCTTCACTGGCATGAAGGAAATTAGCTGGCAGCAGCTGGTCTGTGAAAGAGACAGTTGGAGAGCTCTACAAAGGCAGCGGGACAAACATTTGAGACTCAAAGAAAATTATTTATTTAAGACATGCGCAAAAATATGGAAAGAAAACCTAAATAGATTACCAGCGGACAACGGCTTTGTCTGTACGAGATACGGGAAAATATGCAGGTCGCAACTGGGCTTGTTCAGTCATGTGAATCACTGCACTCGCCACTCATCCTTAATCTTCCTTAATCTTCGAAATCGAATACATTGCCATTAATACCCAACATTTGTTTTCAACCCAAATATTCTAATCTCTATGCTAACGTGAAAGGCTCCCACAAGGGGCAATTGTTTTCACTGAAAGGCTGGCTGGCAGGATGTTTCTAAAAACTTCCATCATAATCTCTCTTAAGTCTGAACCAAACTTGTTTAAAGAAGAAAAAAATACTATTATCTTATACATAAACTGGATAACCTAAATAAAAACATTTATACACGTGTATAACAATCTCTGTTAATTAACACTTCAGTTAGATGAGAATATGCATCCATCTGTACACAGTACACTTTACATCTGCATGTACGGACAGGATAATTAGCTCAAGTATGTTACCACGCGAGTACAAACCGAAATCAAAAGTGGAAAACCTGGGGAAAAAATTCCTACTCAAAGATAACGGTGAAGTTTAGATTTGGCGGGAACAGAAAAACAAAATGGCTGAACTTGGGCAGACGATGAAAGCAAAAGACCTTATATATATGAGGTTATTTTTGGTAAGCATAATAAAGGGTGTGGCCTTTAGGGGCGGATGATTCCATTGGTTAAGAAAGAGTGGAAAATAAAAGCCGGGGTAGTGTTACATTTTAATAGCTATATTTAAGCTGATATTTTAATGTGGATAAAAGGGGCAGTATTATATTTCATACTTGTTGATTAGAATGAGGATGAAAACGCACATATAGGGACATACAAACCTACATAGAGACATACATAAACTCAAACATAAAATAACAACATCCGCTATGTGATGTGAAGTCCAGAGTTTTAATATTATTAATATTATTGGTTGTTCTCAATGGCTCAGTGTTAGAACCAGCTTGGTTACCTCAATGGGGGGAAACTAAGAGCGCGGGGGCGAAGCTAGGAAATTTGCATCGTTTGGGGGTCCGGGGGGGTTGACCTTTTTGGGGGCCCCTACTTTTTGCGTAATTATGCATTTCTAATGTAAAAAAAAAACCCAATCATTTGGGCCCCCCCCTCAAGTGGGGGCCCGGGGGGATTTTCAAATTCCCCCCTCCTCCCTCCACCCTAGCTACGCCACTGTATGAGCGTCAGTCCCAGTTCAGACCAGGATCTCTTTGATTATCAATTTAGCTTAGAGTTTTGGTCAGTGGCTTAGTGCAATATCGAACCCCTCCTCCCAGACAGGGCTGGTCTTAGGGATCCGCCCTGTCATAGGCCCCTCGCTAATTCTCGGTGTAAATTATTAAATTAAACCATTTAAACGTATAACATGGTTTTCGCGATTTTCTAGGACCTTCTGGAAATATCCTAAAATTGCTAATTATACGGAAAAGCCCTTGAGATTTCCGGAACTCATAACACTCTCCTGAAAAAATAGACAAAATCGTCATTTAGGGGTGTCATTCAATATAGAAAACGCCAATCCTACGCGCGATAAAAAAAAAACTACATTGTTGACTTTTAATGAATAAAAAATTTTAATAGAAAGACAAATTTATTTTCTTATTATAAATTCTAATTTTCACTTATTATCCTCATCCCAGCCCAGACTTGGCTGTTTCGCACAGGGCCCGGCAATAGTCAGGGACTGCCCTGTTCCCAGAGCTTCCCCCTAACCAGCTCCAGCTCTACACGTCCACACACGAGAACGTACTGAGCATGCGATAGTTATAGTAGCAAGGAGACACGTTATTCCAGTGATGCTCGGCTACGGCAATAACAGTCCATATTTTCGATGGTCTTAGGCGACCCCTGGCCAGTCGTCAATCGACCCCCAAGGGAGTTGCGACCCAAAGGTTGAGAACCTCTTATCTAGACCTTGAAAATCCTGTTCACGGTGCAAATCGAAAGGGAAGAAGTTTTATTCCGTTAGACCGGAAGTTTTCTTTGCAAACGACTAACAAGTTAGATAACTCACAACCATAAATGAAAAAAGTGAATAATTAATTTCAAACCGAAATTTCGCACGAAGTACTAAGGCTGGTAGCTAAGTTGTTAGAGCGTTATGCTGTCTACGCGAATGTCGTGAGTTCGACCCTATACTGGCCTTTTTTTTTCAGAAAAAAACAACAACAGTTTAGATAACTATGTTATTTGAAAAGAAATTAGGAACTGGGTTTTATATTACTGATTTTTTCCTTTTAACAAATGCAACATGTGGATTAAAAAAAAAACTGTCAAAAGATATTGTCGCATAGCAGAGTTGTCCTATCACTAGCTATTCTATATTTAGTTATCATTGTAATCTAAAAGACAAATACATGATGTCATTGTTAAGAAACAAAAATTAACGCAAAAAAGGTGAAATGTTAAGTTGAGAAATGCCGACTAAAAAAATCGGATATATCTTTCAAAAAAATTCATGCAATGGAACATGTCCTGATCTGATCTCCGCTAGCTTATCATAGCTTATCATTTCAGCCCTATCTCCGCACGCTTCTGCAAAATTGAACTTAAAAACATGTCTGCTTCATTATCATAACTGGTCTGGCAGACGACCTACAAGGTCCAAAGTCGATTAAAAATATGAACCAAGCAAAATAAAAACTTTAAAGAATAAGAGACACGGATCAAATAACCAATTTCAAAAAGGGCTGGAATGGGACAATGTCAATGGTTGGAATCTATAAATTTTTGCCTTTTAATGTACGCACTAAACTATTTTATGGATGCTCATAGAGAATGGGGAACACCCCTTTTTTATGGCGCCCGCTTGGTACGATTTTAGCACAAAAACGTGAGAAATAACAATTATTTGAGAATTCAGAAGTGAACTGTCTGGAAGTCTTGTTACTTTAAATGAATCAAACATAGGAGTGAGATGAATCAAACGCAGGAGTGAGATGAATCAAACGTAGGAGTGAGATGAATCAAACGTAGG
>JADKLZ010005465.1:21412716-21429772 GCA_021533235.1 Biomphalaria straminea
GAAAGTATTGTGTATCTTATCTTGTTCTCAAGAATGAGACTTTTTTTGTTCTGTGTGTTGATCATGGACTTTGACTTGTGTTGAAAGTATTGTGTTTCTTATCTTGTTCTCAAGAATGAGACTTTTTTTGTTCTGTGTGTTGATCATGGACTTGTGTTGAAAGTATTGTGTATCTTAACTTTTTCTCAAGAATGAGACTTTTTTGTTCTGTATGTTGATCATGGACTTGTGTTGAAAGTATTGTGTATCTTATCTTGTTCTCAAGAATGAGACTTTTTTGCTTTGTCCAATTACATTCAATCCACCCACTTCACCCAATGTAGATCAGTGATATTTATGCTAATTTATTTTGTTTGCGTGTCTGCTGGGTTTTTTATTTAGTGGACAACTGTGTGTTTTTGTTTGATTAAATGGATGAGTCTTTAAGTATGCACTGTGAACTTAGATCAAAAAGGTTGCCTTGGGAAATGGTGTCAATATGCATATATGCCAGGCCTTTTTTTTTTTTTTACTTTTGAGAATCCAATAAATTTATTTCATGACAGCCCTGTTTTATTTCAGATCAAATACATCAATACCTAGGCTGAATATCTTCTTTTGTTTGTTTAGAGTGAAGGATTAAGTTTGGTTTAATTCTCATGTTTTTCATGAGTACAATATTGTGCCAGGTTATATCTCACTGAGTGTTACTATAGTTTCCCAACTTAACAAGGCTAATTGTAATTGCATGCCAATTGAATGCATAAAATCACAGCAAATAATGAACACACAAGTATTGTAATTGCATGCCAATTGAATGCATAAAATCACAGCAAATAATGAACACACAAGTAAGAGAAAGTTATTTGTGATCTCCAGGCTATGACCTATGCTTCAAGGGGGTTTTGGTCTAGGTATGTCTGGTTTATATTTAGTTTGTAGGTGCTGCTGTGCAAGGGCAAAAGTCTTAGTACAAAGTATATCTTTCTACATCACTGGTAGCAGTTGTATGCACACACATATATGTAATCAGCTTAACATATCAAAGTAAGAGAGCAGTTTAAAGTTGTTTTTTGTTTTTACAATCTATTAAGTCATAAGAATACTGTGACTGAGAAAAGAAATTTTGAGCATTTTCTAGCAGAAAGGAAGCAGTCCATGTCAGACTATTGAATGTGGTTAGCCATTAGCAGGGGCGGCCTTAGCAGTGCGCGGGGCCCTGGGCGAGTGTCTTGTGCGGGGCCCCAACCCGTTAGGGTAAACTATATATACCGTATCACATCACAATAACGGGCTAATCCGTCTCTGATCGCGGGGCCCCCACAGGCGCGGGGCCTGGGGCGGTTGCCCCACTTGCCACCCCCTAAGGCCGCTACTGGCCATTAGTCATAGTCTTTGTTTACTCTGGCGGCTTCCTGTTTGTGACTATCAAGGTTGAAACAGAATGTCCACTCATTGGCCTAATGAAGAATTATTGAATGCTGTGTAAATATTGTAGAAAGAGAATAAGCTTGTTGTACTGATGTAAGAGAAGCCATCTTCCATTAAGTAGTGTCAGAAATTTTGTTTTCAGGATCATTTTTTGTTTTTTCTTAAGCAACAAAATGAAACCAAAAAAAAAATGTTTGCTTGGTATTAAGTTTTAGTTCTGTTTTATTATATCTCAGAGTTGGCAAGAGCATGTGTAATGGCATTTCATGTTTTTTTTTAAACTGTTGTCTACTATCTTGAGGTTGGCAAGAAGTTTTGGTCTGCAGTTGCATTCTGTCGGTTTGATAGTTGAACAAAGTCTACCAAGATTTCCCAGCTATTTCTGGATGTTATATTTATTCTATTTTGATGCTTGAATGTTCATTTTGTATTTCTGAGGATGAAAGCTGTAATGATCTTGTCTACTGGTGACTCTAGTTTTGAAAATCCAGTGTTTTTTTTTTATTTTGATTATTATTCTTTTTAATTCATGTTTTGTATAATGCCTATAAATAAATATGATATATATATTATAAAACAATTTGTGAACAAATAAAAATGATTGAAAATATTTTGACTTGATTTGATGATATAGGTTATCATGGAATCCCCATATTAATGAAATTATTTAAAAATCAAACAAAACATAAGGGTTTATTCAAAAAATAATTTTGACAAATCCAACAAAAACATGAAATACAAATGATATTTAACCTTAGTTAGGTCAATATTAAAATATGCATCCTGTGTTTGGGATCCTCAACTCAAGAAAACATAAAGAAAGTGGAACAAATACAAAATGATTGTTTGTAAAAATGGTATGGATGTGCCTTCAGAGTTGAACATAGTTTACTTCCTAGTCCAAACCTGCAGGATGACGGGGGATTGGAGCGGGCAGGGTTTGAACCCTGTATCATCTATAAATCCAAAATGACATCCCAGCGTGAAACCGCATGACCAGGCAGCCATCCAGTGAGATCTATAACAACCCAATATTCCTATTTGATTTAAGTATCACCATCACATCTCTATGAACAATAAGGCTGTAAATGTGAATTTCTTCCTTTTTGGATTCTAAAAGTATTTTTGCTTGTATTAAATTCATTCATTGCATGATATGCTTGAAGCACGGACATAGTACCGTAACGAAACATTGTTGAGGATATCTTCAACGGCAATTGTCAGAACATCATTGAAACGCATTGTTTTGTTACTTAAAAATGTTACAGCCGAGCCAGACTAATACCATCTAGAGATAAATGTAATAATACATATCAGCTAATGTATAAAGTTTGGCTATGATTTCACCTTTCCCTTAGCCTGTTGGACCATTGAGGCACCACACAAAATCTGTTGACCTTTTTTCTCAAGCCCGTCCTTTCTTTTTATTTTGTCTTCCCTTCGCTTTCTCTCTCTTCCTTTTTTTTTACTGGTACTTTTCCCTGAAGGAAGGTTTTTGCGAGCCATGAGGACCTAGTGATAACCACAGGGGTCTTAGTTTGCGTTTTTTGAACAGTAAATAGAAGATAATCGTAGGCTCCGTTCGCTTAACTAATCCTGTCTCTAATCCTAATCTCTTTTTTTTTTATATGTGATTAATGGTGAAACAGAGAACACTTGAGTTATGGAATAGCCATGATTATTTAGCAAAAGTTATTCGTAGTTATCTGCTCTTTGATTTCATTTGAAGATTTTGTTTTCATTCAAAAGTCATTTATCAATAAAATACAGTAAGGATGAAAAAGAAGAGAAATGGTTATGGAGAAATGTAGGAGCGGTTTAATGAACTGACAGGAATGTCTTCCACTAACAGGAACGACCCTTTCCAGTTTCTTCATAAGACTTTTTTCTGACCAGACAACCTACACTGCTTCTCATCTGTTTGACTTACAAATCAGACGATTGTAGCCTACCATGTTTCTAGTTCTGGTTCATCTAACGTTTAAAAAAAAAGGGGGGGGGGAGTAATCTACTCTAGTAACTATCGAGGCGACAGAACACGCTCAAGACTTTGGACACATACTTTTTCCCAACAAATAGACACGTTGATACCAGCAAGAGAGGTGCGCACCAGTGCACTGATCAAGACGAGTGATGAGCGGAGAGTAGAAACAAGATGGCGGACTGTTGATTCCAGGGAGAAACAAAACGAGAGGACCAAAGCTAAATGACCTCATAGCCGACATAGACATTTATGTTAGTGTAATCATTTCTCTTCGGTTGGACATCTCTCCCCTTGATCCTTCGTTCAGTGTTTGCCCGAGATTCGCTACAATACCGAATATGGGTTGCCAGAGCTAGCCAGGAAAACCAGTGATTTGGCAGAATGGGCCTCATTCACCAAATGTAAATAAACACATTTAGCCACGTCATAATATTGATAAAATAGTGAAAATTACGTATCACGTGACACCCTTACGGATTGCGTAATTTGTATAGAACATAGAGAAAATGTTGTTTGTTTACTTTGGTGAAAGAGGTCCATTTAAGTCACTAGTAAATATGCATGACTGAATGCATGACGCGTAGGACGTAATCATCTTCTTTTTTGAAGTAACGTCTGTATAATATTAGATAAGATAGGTCTGTGATCAGAAATTCTTTATTTCATAACTATAGACCTAGATCTAAGTGCAATAAAAAAAATTAGCAACAACTCTAGAACGCTTCATTCTGATATCAACTTCTACACAACGTAAAAAAAATAAATAAGAACCATGTTTTATTTTGTTTTTAATTAAAACAAGTCACATATGCACAGACACACTGAACTATATGCATTCATACTGCTCAGGGATTGCATCTGTTTGCATGAATTAATTAAATTATTTTTTACATTGTTTTTTTTTTACTTAACAAATGGCATCTAAAAGGATAATAAACTCACGAAAAAAAAAAATTATCCAGATAATTAACTACACAATAAACTAAAAAAAAATAAACATGCTAAGTTTTCATGTGATGTTATTAGCCCTGAATTGTGTCAAGCATAAACTGAGAAACTAGATCCCATACTAGTCCACACACTGTCAAACTGTCACGTCTTCAAACATTTGCAATAAATTATAAGTCTATTATGTGAGACACATTTGAATGCTACAGAAAGCAGGACCTAATGATATCCTTCAGAATTACATGCACACACACACACACTGGTTGATGTCCACTACCAGCATTCTGTGAGACTGATCCATTGCATTGTAAATTCAACCAGCAACCGTATGACAAACTAAATGTTGCTGTACCCATAGGAGAATAATTAACCAACAAAGTTGTCAATAAAAATAAATAAAAATTGAAAGGGCATAAAGATTATTTAAAAAAAAAACAACAACCTACAAACAATAATCTAAAACAATAACATGCCTTTTAAACAACTGTAAAAAAAACAATACAACAAAACTTAGGAAATAAACTATAAACATACTTAGAAATACTGGGGTTATTGAGGAAGCATCATGCAGAAACTGCTAACATAATGAGACTGAGCAATTAAGAAAAATTAAACAGAGGCATAATTATTATTAATTAGACATTATTCAACTCAATTTTGTTGTTGTAGCATCTAGACGCGGACATAAACCTATACAATTTATATTTGAACTGAAAAAGAACCAAAAAAAAAATTGAATGTAGTTAAAAGAACCTAATTAACTAATAGTTTGTTTTTTTCAAAAACAAAACAAAACAATAACACTGAATTTTTAAAAAAGCACAACAATAGTAGCCAATTAAGTTTTTAAAAAGAACCTAATAGTAGCTTGCAAAAATAAATTAAAAAAAATCACCAATTTAAAAAAAAAACAGTAACACAATTAAAAAAAAGCACAATAATATTAGTAGCCAATTCAGTTTAGAAAAATATATATAAATATAAAACAAACTAAAGCAAACAAAATAAATACTCAAATTTACTGATTAATTTTTCCAATGTATTTGATAAGAACAAACTAATCAAACATTTGATGACCAAAATGAAGGCAGGACTCCAAGAGATCTACTTCTTCAAGAGGGTCAGAATGTTGAATTGCAAGTTATATACAAGAGAAGTGTTGGCTCAAGCTGGAAAGACTAGAAATGAACAGATCACTGACACAGCTTCACACAAACAGGATGCCAACGGGAAGTTAGAATGGAGACTACATTGTTGCATGCACTACAAGACACAACAAGGAACCAAACTAGCCAAGTCTAACTAGCGATGAGTTGACATTTTTAATGAGATGCATAAATTAAATATACAACATTGTGACAATGCTTTATTCTTTATTTACACAGATTTGAAATCTTTCAAAGAAA
Source organism: Biomphalaria straminea (assembly GCA_021533235.1). NCBI lineage: Eukaryota > Metazoa > Mollusca > Gastropoda > Planorbidae > Biomphalaria > Biomphalaria straminea. The sequence goes on from JADKLZ010005465.1 coordinate 21,418,465, forward strand.
ATAAGTCAATTTACTCTATTGATGCATCAGGTAAAGAATTGAAATGAATGAATGGCAGTATCAATACAGTATTTATACAGTAATGCTTGATGAATATAACCAGACTTTATGTTGTCCAATGTCTGGTTAAGTTGTAAGATTGAGAAAAACAAGTCTGTAATAGAGGTTCTCAAATATTGTACCAAATGTATCATACATTCATATAAAAAAAAATTTACCATTACATTTTATTAATGGGTTTGAATAAAAACTTCATCATCACACTGTGATCAATTGGTGCTAGACCTCTTACCCTACTGCATGCTAGACAGAAAAGACGTTTCCTCTCCCCCGCAGTAAAACTTAACAGTTATGTATTTGTGCCAAAAGTAAATCACAGAATGATATCTCACACCTTCACAACACTTGCTCAAAGAATCACAGCCACTAGACCCAAGATCTGAACCAGCAGACTTTCAAATGCACAGCACTAGCACAATAGTTTCAAACAGTAAGACTTCCAGAACAGTTTGTTACTTTCTAGTCCAAACCTCTCGATGGACGACAGGAGATCGCAGTGCGCAGGCTTCGAACCCTGCATAGCAAAGTTTTTTTGTTTCTAGCCTGGTTATAAATCTCCAGTCATCTTTGAAAGAGAATTATGAACAAGTCATGAAACATTCCTGCCTTCTTCCAACTTTTTAATTTAATAAATCAAATGCACCCTAAGTAATACAAACCTCTAGGGTTGCTAATTTTCTCAAAATGTCAACAAAACGACTGAAATCATTTTTTTTCTGTGACAGGGAAAAAAAAATTGGATAGTGATCGCCACACTAATAGCACAAACAGACAATGGGCATAGATTGTGAGTGAAAAAAGTTGACTTCATTTAGTAAACACAAAGTAGCAGATCTTAAAATCATTCACACACCATCAGATTATTGCAGTTCACCTGTGATCAGTAAAGAGCCATTGCCAACATTGGAATCTATTCCATTAAGGCATAAAGATAGGATGCCTTAACTCAGGCTACTATAAACAGACTACAGCTCTGAGAGGTTCATGATATATATATCATTAGAAATGTCACTAACTACTTACAACATGAGCAAGTTAAAAATAGCTGTTGATAAGGGCCCCCCTGCAACCATAAAAATTCAAGACCAGCAACAAACCCACCACCTTCTTAAGACAACCTGCCGTTTTATTGCTGAACATATTCCGCAGCCCAATCTATGCTCAGCATGTCAGCAGATGTGAAAAAAATCTCTGTTCATGTTTCCTACATTGCAAAGCAAGACAGGGTTATACTATGATACTATTGAGGCATTACAAAAGAACGTTTTTCTAATTTGTCTCAGAGAGAAACTGTTTCCATGACAACAGTTAAGGTATTAGTACATTATTTCTATAAACAAATTGCCGTAGACTAAACCGTTGAGGCCAGTTGAGAATGTCTTCAGAAAAACTGCGATTGAAAGGACACCTATGTGCTTCCTTAACACGATCAGTGGCTCTTAAACCAAGAAACATAAACACACTGCCCTTTTGGGTAAACACTGGCTCCTAAGTCAAAGGAGCACACCACACTGCCCTCATGGGTAAATAAGGACTACAGACTTGAAAGTAGTTAGTACTAATAGTGATTGTAGAAAAAAAAAAGTCTCATGACTAGGTTAAAAATGTTAAGTGTTAGTAGTCAAGCATATTCTGTGAGTCACAATAACTTGAGCTCTCTTTCTGTATACAAACACATGACTGAAGCCATACCCTCAGCACACACACACACAGATCTACCCACCAAGGTAGTACAGTTAATAAAAAAAATCAAGACATATGACTTAGCAGCACAGTATATACAGCACCAGCATTCTAAGATTCTAATTCCCCGGCTCCCAAACTCAAGGTCCATAAGGAGGTGAAAGCTAACTTGTTGAGCACATGGTCAAGATAAAATGGCCTTGGGTCGGTGCCTTGCCCACACGTGGCCATCCAGCGATGCAATCCGCCTGCGGTTCTTTCGGTGCCACAGCCGTAGTTTGTCTTCACACACACTGGACATAGCCTGTAAAGTACAAGCAGGACATTGTGAAGTACAAGCAGGACATTGTAAAGTACAAGCAGGACATTGTGAAGTATAATACAAAGTACAAGCAGGACATTGTGAAGTACAAGCAGGGCATTGTAAAGTACAAGCAGGACATTGTGAAGTATAATACAAAGTACAAGCAGGACATTGTGAAGTACAAGCAGGACATTGTAAAGTACAAGCAGGACATTGTAAAGTACAAGCAGGACATTGTGAAGTATAATACAAAGTACAAGCAGGACATTGTGAAGTATAATACAAAGTACAAGCAGGACATTGTGAAGTATAATACAAAGTACAAGCAGGACATTGTAAAGTATAATACAAAGTACAAGCAGGACATTGTGAAGTATAATACAAAGTACAAGCAGGACATCGTGAAGTATAATACAAAATGCAAGCAGGACAGTATGAAAAAAAGGTCTAGTGGTGTTATTAACTAAATGATTTGTTTTTTTTTTAATTTTAGAAAAATAAAAACTATAACTTAAAGATAATGTTGAAATGGAAAATCATTGAAATCTTTGTAACACTGTCTGGTGGAGTTACCCCTTCAAGGACTGCTCAAATCTGATTTAATAACAGAAACCCTTTAAAACAAAAAGTAGTTGTCATTTGTCTTTATTTTTTTCTAAAATGTTTGGACCTATTTAGGTTGATTGGAAACAAGAAGCCCCGCACTGTATTCTTCATTGACTGTAACAGTCACAATTCCATATTGGGTTTCCTATTAAAAAAAACATTTCATATTTAGGTTATATTTGAGTTGCTCATTTTTTTTTTTTTTTAAATTTTGTATGAGTAGTCCTACGTAAGTTAGTGACCCAAAATAGGACAGGCATCACCAAACAGCCAAAAAATTTTAGTGAATGACATTAGCATATCTAGCAATCAAATCACTTTAAAAATGACCAACTGACCTCTAGCTTTAACGCTCTTTCCTTATCTAAAGGTTCAGGCGGGTAGACAAAGCTGTGGGCGTCCGCGAGAGCTCGTAGGTCAAAGTAATACTTAGCATAAACACTGGAGGGAACATTAATGTTGAACTGGAGAAGTTCCAAAACTTGCCGCTCTAACTCATTCCTGGTGAAATCAAAAATACAGGGAACATTTAATTTGTTACTCTTAAACTACAGTACTATCATTCTGGTATCCATAAATAGAAAAAAAAAAGTGTAGACTAGTGAGATTACAAATGATGAATGCCGATTTAAGAAAACTTGTTTTCTAAGAATTCTGGAAACCTCTGTGAATGTTATTAATTTATTTATATCATGTGAATTAACTCTTTCTCTCCATAATTATTTTCCTTACTTTCATAGTATTATTCATTTTGCTCATTTGTATTTGACCATCCTGTTATGATAAAACTTGTAACTTACTGTTTGTTATCAGAAAATGTTATCTTTGGTATCAAATTATAGGAGAATGCATGCTCTTTTTACATAACACAAATAAACGTTTATAAATTCAAAAAGCCATTTAGTTTAATGGTGGTCAAATCAACATTGGCAACGTCAAGTAGGAGAGAAAGATTTAACTTAGTTAAATTATATGATAAAAAAAGAACATTCTATTTCTTATTTAACTGCAATGTTAAGTTTTAAAAGCAGAGTACCAATTAGCTAATTTAATATGGATATTTACATGATTGATTTGTATGTTTGGATGTCCTTCAGAAAAAAGTATTATTATTTTCTAGCCCTAAACTTTCTGATTATGACATGGGATGACAGTCGCCAGGGTTCAAACTCAAGAAACTATGTGGCGATAGTCCATAGAGTACACCACTCAGCCAGGCAGTTGGAGAGAGCAATAAAGAAAGCCAAATACTAAAGTATATTATGTGAACATCACTTGTACTATGGACCCTTTGGTCTTGTAAGATGTTGAAAGTAATGAATTACTTACATGTCATCTACTTGGATGTCCTTGAGGATTTGACAGAAGTCCACATTCCATACAGCCTGGTCATCCCAAACTTTTGAAGCCAGGATGATGGCCCCAAGAACCATTCTCTTCCAGTTGCTAGGGTTGATATCAATCTCAGAGTAGGTCAGCAGACGTTCCAAATAAACCTGACAGAACCATTGGCATTACATTTTTGTATATATACAATTTTAGTTTTCCAAAATTTCATTCCAGTAACAAAGAAGAACACCCATGACAAGAGTAACACACCAATGTGAGACTATTATATTTTGTTGCCTCCAACTTTTATTAAAGAATTTGTTTGTTAAAAAAGAAAAGATTATTATAGGCTTACTAATAAAATTAGGGCATGGTGGGCCAGTCGTAAAGTCTCAGGTTCGAATCTTGGTGAAGACTGGGATTTTCAAATTCAGGATTTTATGGATGCTGCAGAGTCCACTCAACTTTAATGGGTGCCAGACATTAGTTAGAGAAAGTAAAGGCAGTGGGTTGTTGTGCTGGTTGTTGTGCTTGAACAATTAGATATATTGTTATAGGTCCCAAGGTCTCAAAGGAGTATTTAACTTACTAATGTAATATATTTTTTTAAAACTTTTGGTAGTTTTGGCTTGAAACTAACGCAACAAAACATATCACTTTAAGTAGAAGCTTAGAAATGACCCGCTCGAGGCACAGACGCAGGTAGTAATAAACACTTTGTGACAATAAATCATTTAATTAGGTCAACTCACCAATGTTACGATGGCACATTCAGCTGTAAGTTGAGCAGCGTTGAAAAGATTGCGAACAAAACGGTAAATGACTTTGTGTTCGGGATCTCGTCTTTGATAGTCATCAGGCACTGGGTCTTTCTGGTAAAAAGAAACATAAATCAAGTTTATATCCTTCTGTCTACAAACCTGCCAAATTGAATCAATTTTGTTCATTCTCTTCTTGCTATAGAATATACATTCTTAAAATGTGTCATAAGTCTGAGTTGAGAGAGAATTAAAAAAATAAAAAAAATAAAAAGAAACAAAGTGGAGATTAGGGTTAGTGAAATTGAAATAGAGCTAGAAAAGTTTGATATTTACTTAAAAACAGGCATTTACAATTTGCATAGCTATTTACTAGTTTTTTTTTAAATATATAAATATATAGATTGTTATAGCCAGCTCCTGTGTCAACGCTTATGGTGCGCACTGTGAGGACTAAAGATGAACAAATATTGAGGCAAACATAGAGACTGTTGATTTCGGCCTAAGTGAATAGAACTAGAGCTTGTAGAAGGGATCATCGCCAGTGGAGCGACCAGCAGAGAAGCAGCATGCAAGAATTGTTTAGGAACTGATAGCCAAGACTGACATACATGTTTATTGTGATCATGTTCATCTTGACTGAGTTGCTTCCCATACATACGTTATATACATATTTATACTGCAGGGATAATATTTAAAATTATATCAAATAAAGAGTAGTTACGAGATGCATAAATTGATGATCTGGAGCAGCAACATGTAATGAGTCCAATTTTTATGCTAAAACTATACATAAAAGAAGTCTTGAATTTTCCTCTATCTATAGCTATACCTAATCAGATCTTTTTGTCTTTGTTGTTACAAATAATTTGAATTACTGTATATATTTGATGTTAAGACTCGATCTAGTGAAGAGCCAACCTCTAGATAATAGAATTTAAGTGGGGAAACTATAACTCATTTACATCACTGTGGGAAACTACTTTCCACTTGTATATATCCCAGGATGGAAAGCATATTGTAAATATTTACAGTGATAACCAAAGGCAAGGACTTACCGAAAGTGGGTGCGCCTTTTCATCAAATATCTGCAGGACGTCCGGCTCCAGAGCCGCCAAATTCTGCTCCCTTTCCTCATCAGGTGGAATTCTGTTGCGGATGTGAAAGTATATGGCTAATGCTACAGACTTAATGGTGGTCTTAAGGTTTGGCTGTGAGACGGTCGAGTCGTCCATGTAGATGGTCGAGCATGAGCTAAACTTGCGCAGCTGGCCGTACTCATCAATCTAAAAATTGAGACAAGATTCAGTCTTAATACAAACACAAAACACAAATCTGAGTGTCGGAAGATAACAAAACAGGCATACAGTCTAGCAGTCTTCTTTTTTTTTTGGACAATACGAGGCATTTCCACACTTGTGTTACAGTATCCACATACATGTAATAAAAATAATATTTGAATTTCATTTAACACATCGACTACAACACAATTTTTTTCAGTTGGTGAGTTGATAAAGTTTGTTGATTAAATTTTATTTGCATTTAGTAGCTTAACCAGCAGCCCTATTTAAAAATTGAAGATTAAAAAAAATAAAATCTTGATATCTGTAAACTGTGTAATAAAATGTTAATCAAAAACTATCTATTAGATCTCTCTTCTAAAACTGGGGTCCTCTGTAAAGACTAAATTTTGAATTTCACAATTTTTATGGGCGCCCCTAAATTCACCCTACTGGACACATGACACCCTGCGTATTAACCGTTGGCCACAGAAACAGATGACCTTTACATCATCTGCCCCATAGATCACAAGGTCTGAAAGGGAAATCTGTGCTCAACTCAACTTTCATTCCACATGAAATCTATAACTAAAAAACTTACATGCTGTCTATGTCCTGATCGTGTCATGATCATCTGACTTCTTCTTCTCATACGATTATCTAATTGAGTACAATGAAATAACCTGAGTGGTGCACAGCATGAACTAAACATGGTACAATTACTTTATATACATACTGGATCAGAAAAAAAAAACTATTAAAAAAATAATTTCATAATTGTAATTTACAAAAATTACAAACTTTGTATAACTTCTATACTGATTTGTACTTGATCTTTGACAAACTTTAATGTCACATAAAATAGACTAATATCCCATGAAGTACACATCAAGGTAGCCAGAGAAATATATTTATACTCATTCACTTCTGGTAGCTACAAGTTTCTACACAGAGGTCTAAATAATGTAGGGGAGATCATTTTTAAAAGAAGGTTAAATTGCATTTTCCTAATCTAGGAGATCTGACAGCACAAACTATAAATAGAAGAAACAAGTTTATTTCAAGGGAGTCTTATAAGTTTTTGGGCTGCACATGAAGTCTACTTCTGTGAATTGATGATTGAATTTTGATTCTATTGTGTGTTATGACATGAAGTAGAGCATGTGTTCTCTTGTTCTAATGATTTCAACTTAGTAAATTAAATTATTATATTTTGAAAAGATGGGGTTTTGTTTGTTTTTTCTGCAGTATTAGAATCCAAACTATCCAATGAAATATTGGGGGTCATCAGATCTAACATGAAACAAACTAACATATTTTCACCATTTAAACCAACTATACAATGAAACATTGGGGGGTCATCAGATCTAACATGAAACAAACTAACATATTTTCACCATTTAAACCAACTATACAATGAAACATTGGGGGATCATCAGATCTAACATGAAACAAACTAACATATTTTCACCATTTAAAAACCATTGTAACAACTAATGAAAAGAAACTACTTACTTCTTTGAATTTCAGATTCAGATCTGGTTGAAAATATTGGTTTAGCACCAGGATGGCTTGAAGGGTCAAGGTCACTATCTGGCAAAAAGTAGAAAAAATAATAATTACCAGTACAATTCTTTTATAAGTACTTCCTCAACAAGAACTAAACAAGACATTATTTTGTTCAAATATAAAACAGGGATACATGAATGGTCTAAAATAGTTTAAAGCTAAATACTCATTCATTCTACCTTTGACCATTATTCTAACAATATTACGAAATGTAAGTCTGATTTAAGTTGAGCCAAATAAAAGAAACCACAGTACAAATGGATATAAGCAGTTTGAAACATCTAATTTCATCAATTTTATCCTTTTTCCTGATGGTTTGCTATTAAATATTTATTGAATATGATGTCCTATGGATGAACAAATTAATATTGTAAGTATTCTAAACAAAAAGCGATACAGTTAGTTTTTAATTTCAACACCCCCCCTTAAAGTACATTTTTAGTATATTAATTTGAAATACCTACATACTGAGTACAATGATATTTATGGGTCAAATTGAAATGCCTATCAAGCGAAATTGGTCAGTTTGAAATGAAATGCCTTAAATTGTGTATAATGGGTCAATTTAGTCAAAAGTAAGTAAAGTTCCCCTTTCAGACCTTGTGGTCTATAGGGCAGATGATATAAAGGTCATCTGATTTTGTGGTCTACGGTTAACGAGGGTGTCATGTGGCCAGCACAACGACCAACCGCCTTTACTTTTCCCCAACTAATGTCAGGTACCCATTAGAGCTGGGTGGACTCAGAGGCACCCAAGGATCCCGAAACAAATATCCCAGCCTTCACCAGGATTTGAGCCCGGGACCCTCGGTAAAGAAGCCAAGCGCTTTACCGCTCAGCCACCGCTATTCAATGGGTCAATTTGAAATGCTCTAAATTGTATAACAAAGGTCATTTGAAATGCCTAGATATTGTGTAACAGGTCTATTTGAAATGCCTAGATATTGTGTATATATGTGTGACAATATGTCTATTTGACATGTGTTCTAAAGTATATTGTGAAAATCATCTCAGTTTTAAATATTCTTTGTTATGTACATTTTAGTTTAAAATGTTTTATAATGCATGCATACAACTTCAGCTAGAGATATCCTACTAAGTAATCCACTTTGGTTGGTATTTATACAAACTTTAATTTTATAAAAGTTTAATTACCTTCTGGCTCTCGTTCGCTAATATGTGGCACACCAACTGACACTGGCGGAGGAGGCTGAGGTATACTGGGACCCTCCTCAACGAGGGGTTCACCTGACTGTGGCTGGTAAAGGTACTGCTCACTTTTTTTGGTGCGGCTCTTTGGACTTTGATACACACAACAAGAGTTTTTGTTTCCCATGATAAGCAATGCCTATCTCCCGTTCAATGCAAAAAAAAAACAAAACGAGTCAACAAAGATATCGGCTTCGCAACTTTTTTCAGGTGCTTAAAATAGAAGTAAAAAAGTAATAATTCTGGGTGGCTATGACCCCTCCATTATAGTCCAAGTCATGTCATCCATACTTCAAAAGAGTGGTATTTTTAAAGTCTCTCAACACATTTAGTACAGACTTCAATCAGATTTAGTTGTTGAAAAAGTCAAGCTTGAGGAACTGGCCTGGTGTTGATGATAGAAAAAGATATATTTCAAAAATGTGTTACAAAAAGTGACAAAGATTGATGACCTAGACATCACTCATAAATATTTTAGATCTCTAGAATTCAACATTGCAGCTTAACTATAATATATATATACCATTTTTATTTTATATTTATAATATTATACAGGCGTTACTGTCGTTACTTAAAAAAAAAAGATGATTTATTATATCCTAATCCTATCAGTATGTGTCATCTACTAATCTAGATTGTTAGACCTAGATCTAGTTAGTAAAGTTAATTTTAATAGTAAAGATCTAAGTAAGAAAGTAAGACTAACTTAAACTTAAGATCTTTGTCTTTAGTCTAGACTCCTAGTTAGTCTTACTAAAACTCTTAATCTAAATTGACCTCATTCACCAATCGTAAACAAACAACATTTAGCTACAGGATTCTCTATAGCTTCTATACAAAGTATTTCATCCATAGTGGCTATCACTACTCACGTGATACATATTTTTCACTATTTTATCAATATTATGACGTGACTAAATGTGTTTATTTACGTTTGGTGAATGAGGTTCATTAGAGTTTAGAGTCTAACTAAGGTTAAGAACTAAAAAAAGAGAGACACCTAAGACATAACTTAAGCAGCGGCTAAGTTAGTAAGTCTAAGTCAAGACTTAAGACAGTAGTCTAATTAGTTTTTTTTATACAAGATATAATAACTTAGTAATTGATGTTTTTCTGACGTTATTTTTCTGCGCATCCAAAACAGTCAGACTTTCACCGGGTTTCTATGTGACGTCACACTAACCTATTAATTTAATCTATTGACTCATTTTATAGCGTGAGACCATAGATACAAATTCTCATTAAAAAAATAAATCGCCGTCTATACGGTTATATCTAGGATCTTGTAAGCAAAGAACAAAATTGCGTATTAAAAGGAGATTTACATGCTTGACTAACCACGGCAGTGTATATTTTCTCGCCTGACCACTTAACTTTAACACACAACAAACATTATCGCTTGGTTGTCTTGGACTTGTCATGACCGACTACACGTAGTCTCTAGACTAGCCTTACACTGACTAGTTTGTTCGAATCAGTCAGACACACGATATATTTACTTCTCGGGATAGGGAGAGGTTTAGATGAAAATGTTTTTTTTTTCTCGAGTTGGTTATCCTAATACTTTTACATCTCTCTCTATATAAAACTATTGCATAGCTCTGGACTAAACCGTCACAAAGCCTAAGAGCCTGACAGCTACTGTAAGAAAGATATAATGTTTACTATTACAACTTTTTACGCAGAATTTAAATATGTCAATAACTAAAATTTGAAAAACTATGAGAGTTTAACTATGACTCTACAACTACTCTACACTACATCTAGAATTCTAGATCTACACTCTTACTTAACTTACTACTACTAGTCTTACATCTAGACTATGTACTCTACTAAGTCGTCTAAGTACTAACTAGATCTATAACTTAAATAACTAAATTTTATTTTAGACTTAGTCACTTTTATTATTATTTTTTTTAAACAAAACTTTTGAAAGTAATGAAAGACACTTAGACAGTATAAAAATAATAAATATTAATTATTAATATTGAAAGCTAGCCTGGTAAATTTTTATTTTTTTTTATAGTTCATAGAAAAATAAGTTTAAAAAAAATCAGACAGATCTCGATCTATTATAAAGATCTACTTTTTGATCTATAATCTAGATCTATATTGACTAGACCTTTATTATGGTTTACATTATGATTATTATTATATATCCACCGGTAGCCAGCGGAAATAGATCTACATATCAACCATTTTAGATGAAAAAAAAAGAAGAGTTGATTTCTACTTCCGGAATACTGTACTTGCCAGCTTTAAAAATAAATTTCTTGATAATAATTTGATTATGATTTAATTAAAATGCATATACCGATAAACTAATATCACAGTTGCAAAACAGGTGTCACAAAATTTATTTTGCTGAATGTGAATGTTATGCTTCTCATTTTAGGAAACATCAAATGATTTTATGTAGTATATTAAGTATTACTTATGACACATTTCATATCCATTGTTAAATATAAGAATTGTATTATTAGTATTAGCCAACATCGATGTAAACAGGA
>JADKLZ010005465.1:21430255-21451148 GCA_021533235.1 Biomphalaria straminea
GGGGAACTGATGTGTGGGCGACATCGTTCCGACCACAGCTTATGCCCAGGCATTCATCTCATTTCCATGAGATGATCCATAGTCGCTTCGCGACTGACGGAGGCCATAGAGAGAGAGATATCTATTGTATTCGGATTTCCGAATTATGAAAAATTTAAAAATTGCATGATCTTCAGGCTTAGAGATTAAACAAAATTCTTAGACATAAATAAAGTACACACAAACGCAATTCACAAATTTCAACTCCACAAAACTCTCTTATTGGCCAGCATAGACATAAATAAGTATAGACTGGCCAATAAGATATTTTTATGAAGGGAACATTTGTGATTTACTAATTAGTGTACTGTACTATACAGCATGAGCAGTATAAAAGTTAAGTATTCATATCTATTTCAGCCATAACCTATATAAGTATTGCAATATTTTCACTATTGTGTTTTTTTTTTATCTCTTAGCGTGACTGTAATGTCAATTAATCATAATGTTTATTTTTTGTTCTGAAACTGTTTTTTTTTTTTGTTAATTTTAGCTTATTTGGACATTCTGTTGAAAAAATTCTTAGTTTCACTAATTCAAAGTTAAGGACTGAATCCTTTACTTCTTTTTTCCAGTGTATATTTATTTATGCTATCTTTGCCATTTTGTGAATGAAAATAGTGCGGATTTGGATGCACCATTTTTCTTTCACACCATGCTGCGTAAATAAGGAGGAAGTGTAGTTTTGTTTAACCTTTAAGACTAAAGATCGTGCAAATTGTCAGATTTCGGAAATCCGAATACAATGGATATACATTTTTTCAAGTTACATAAAGTTACTTCCTTTTTCCAGTCTATATATGTTTATGTTGGCCAGTCTATATTTATTTATGTCGAAGTTTCTGTCTTAGAAAAGTAATGATCTTTAGTTTTGAAAGTTAAGAAATAATGCAAAATCATTTCTCGGATATTCACGCAAATATGAAACAAAGCCATACCCTGTTTGTTTTCATTGAGATGTTTCAGAATTACTAGATCGAAATAATTCATGTTGATTTAAATCATTTTATGTATATACATTTAAATAGATTGATTACCTATATCTTTCTAGAGTATGTATCTTCCCTGTGGCATTTTACGTCTCGTGAGACGATCTTTTCCCTTTGCAACGTCTTGTGTGGCTAAAGAGGCCAATCCTTGACACACAGCTGCGGTTGCAGGTTGGACATATAAAAACACCCGGCGGAGCTGCATTTTCAGCCTTCTTTCTGCTTCTGTTGTGTATGGCATCTGCAATCCAAGACCCTTCTCTTATGCTCTCTTTCCATGTGGATCTATCCAGTGCTACTTTTTCCCAGCTGCTAGTGTCGATTTTAAATAGCTTCATGTCACGTTTGCACACATCTGTATACCGTAAAAGTGGGCGGCCAGCGTCTCTCCTGCCTTTTATAAGATCGCCATATAGTATATCTTGTGGTAGTCTACCTACTGGCATTCTGCAAACGTGGCCGAGCCAGCCAAGGCGTCTGCTGCTGATAATAGAGCGGATGTCCTGGCACCCTGCTCTTTGTAGCACTTCCTCATTTGTTATCTTATCTTGTATTATTAGGCCTATGTATCTAACAATTGCAAAATAATAATAGGACGTAATCATCTTCTTTTTTGAAGTAACGTCTGTATTATATAAGATAAGAAGAAGATAAGAGACAAGAATACTCTTATTTTTGATGTTCAATTACTAGATCTAGATCTAAAAATTAAATTAGATGTTACATAGGTTAGGGTTTAAAAAAAAAATCTTTGCTTCTTTTAACTACTTTACAAAACAACGCCTTGATCCAACTTTCTAATACCGGTACAGTTCGCTTATCAATAGTTTCGATTTTTTTTTGTACGCCGGATACACCAAAACGTTTGATATCAATAGATTCGCCTCCATGTATGAAAATCTAAAGCTCAATAATCGCTTTGACTGTCGAAGATGTTTATGAACTCAGCAAGCAGTACTTGTTATTCGTGTCTGTTGGACAGAACATTTCACTTAGTAGCATTGATCCTAGTAGCCTACAGGTCATTAGAAATAATATATGGGTTAGTGAGAGATTCGAGGTTTTCATTCAGCAATGTCTATCACGACGGCTCCTTGTTTCTTTACTTCAAAATAGCTCCTCAAACATATCGCAAATATAGTATTTACACATTTGGTGTGACTCCTCTGGTTAGGACAGCCGCAAACATACCGTGAGCATTTTACTTTCGGTATTCAACCAACGGTGCTTACTGTCCTATACTGACATAAAAGAGATGCTCAATACAGATATTCTTTATGGCATGGATTGCACTTGTTCACACTGAACACGAGCTCCGGATCGCCGTCAACAAATTTGCGAACGCTACCACTTCTTTTACACCTCAGGGAAGCAGAAGGCATCTTTCATACGTCAGCCAAATAAAGATCTAAGAATCAATACTGACCTGCAACGTCACAACCTGTGGGCAGGTCTGTACGGCGTGATAACGAGCTATTGGTCTAAACTGCCCACAGTTTGTGACGTTGCAGGTTAGTGTTAAGGCCTTCTATAACGAATCGTCTTGGCCAAACAGATTAATGAAGAGTGCTGTATTTCCGGTAGCTAGGCAGCCCCACCAGCAACCTACATACTTTGCCACATCCAGCGAAGGCATAACCTTTCTCCACCGGTGGTCGATTTAGATTTTTTTTTCCGCCGTCTGACCTCGGCAGTAGTTTATTTTTTGGTCTCAAATGTATTCCCAGCGGCCTTTGTAAGCGATCTTTTACGATAACAGCCAAATAAAAACGCATTCATTATTACACAATAAATCAACTGTATCAGACATTGCTGTGAACTTATGAAATAAACAACTTTGTCTAGTTCTTCTCAGCGTCTAATTTTAGCAAATTTTTTTTTAGCCCAACATTAATGTAAAACGAGGAGACGTGAGTTCGATTCCGAAGATTAAGGATGAGTTCAGTTGACCACGCAGACCCACTTGCGACCTGCATATTTTGCCACACCTGATGCAGACAAAGCCGTTGTTCGCAAGGGGGTCTATTTTATTTTTTTTTTCCTTTCGTTATCTGCATCTGTCTGGCAAGGAGTTTTTCTTAGGGCCTCAAATGTGTTTCCCACGATTTTCATGAGAGCTCTCCAACTTTCTTTTTCATGCTTTCCTCTACCAGTGAAGGCAAAATGGCGCCCAAGTTTATCTTTATAGCGATTCCGGAGGTTCCGGTAGAAACTTATTTTATACATAATGCCGTCCTCCTTTAATTAAGCTCGCAAAAAGAAATCCGGTCAAGAGGTGCGGTGGCTGAGCGGTAAAGCGCTTGGCTTCTTAACCGGGAGTCCCGGGTACGAATCCTGGTATTTATTTCGGGATCCTTGGGCGCCTCTTAGTCCACACAGCTATAATGGGTACCTGACATTAGATGGGGAAAAGTTAAGGTGGTTGGTCGTTGTGCTGGCCACACGACACCCTCGTTAACCGTAGGCCACAGAAACATATGACCTTTACATCATCTGCCCTATAGACCACAAGGTCTGAAACGGGAACTTTACTTTTTTACTTACTTTACTTTGCTATGAGGTTATCCTGTATTGGGATAAAGTGTCTGACACAGCGCAGCTGTTGAATGGTTCTACATTGTCCACACCAGCCATCAGCAGTAGCCTACATAGTTATTTGTTAAGCAGTAATATCAGAATAGTTTGTTTGTAAAATGTTTTACATGTTTCTGATGTTCCTTCAGAGTTGAAGATAGTTACTTCCTAGTCCAAACCTCCCGCAGGACGACGGGGGATGGGAGCGGGCAGGGTTTGAACCCGGGATCATCGGAAAATCCAAACTACAGTCCAGCTTGCAAACCGCTCGACCAGGCAGCCATCCATAGTAGCAAGCTTATCTTATCTTATACAATACAGACGTTACTTCAAAAAAGATGATTACGTCCCACGCGTCATGCATTCAGTCATGCATATTAGCAAATGACTTAAATTCTGCCAAGTCACTGGTTTTCCTGGCTAGCTCAGGCAAACCATTCCTTGCTCTAATGGCACTAGGGAAGAAAGAGCATTTGTACAGATTTGTCCTAGCGTATGGAGCTGAATATGTATCTTGATCTTTGTGTCTTTCTGAGTATTTTATTAAATTTTGTTTTTGTATTTGGAGATTATGGTTCAGGGTTTTATTTATAATTGCTACTTTACTTTTGAGTCTTCTATCCTGAAGGCTTTCTAAATTTTGTGATTTTACTAAAGGTGTTACTCTAGACAAATGTGAATATTCTCACTGCTCTATTTTGTGTCTGTTCCATTTTCTTAATGTTTTCTTGAGTTGAGGGGGTCCCAAACAGAGGATGCATATTCTATTATTGACATAACCAAGGTTAAATAACAGTTTAGCTTTATGTTCTTATTTGATTTATAGAAATTTCAATAATTCCTTTCATTTTTTAGTTACAATCAAACAAATAAACACAATAATTCTTTTTTTCATTGAACAAATTGAAACTCACTGTTCTAAATGTTGCATGCAATGTTCAACAGAAACTGGACTATGAATGTATATCTTGTGTGCGATTAAATGTTTGCTCTAATCATGTATTGTTGTTTTTTTCTAATGTACAATTGTGCAACAAATTTCCTCACGGATGATAAAGATTATTATCGTTCAAGGAACGAGTATTCATTCACAGCCAGGGTCGACTTTCGTTAAAGAGAGACAATTCATTGTAGTCCTTTTAACAGTGTCCACTGAGGAGTTTTCTGGTGATGTGGCAGGTCTGCAGCAGTACCGTCCTCTAACACAGGGCCTTGGAGGTATCTATGAGGTTAGATATAATCATCACCATTATTATTAACTTAAAAGTAAAATTCCCCTTTCAGACCTTGTGGTCTATAGGGCAGATGGTGTAAAGATCAGATGATTCATCATTATTATTAACTAACAAATAAAACTAAAAAACAATCACAAACATTGTTGATTTATTTACTGTTTTATTTGTTTATTTTGTTTGGGTTTAAAGTTTTTCTTTTCTACATAGGTAGACAACGAAAACAAGATATTGTATGAAATCACTGACAGCTATTCATTATAGCCTAGATAGACTAGCAATATTATTACTACTAACACGTGACCATAACATGAATATGATAGGACTATCAGGACAGTCTCACTGATATTGTATTGAAACATGTACACACACACAAGTAACGATGAGTGAGACACTGCAGTGGCTTTGATATAACTATTACGTTCGGCTGAGGGTGCATGTTAAAGTCTCTATTGAGATATATGTTGGAAGTATCTACTGAGGTCCATAAGCTTTATAATTCTATAATTCATGTCTATGACTTCATAACTTCTGAGCGTTGTGGGGGAAGACTATTACCATTAATATTTCCATTGGCATTAACAAACTTTAGTCAGCTGCACATTACAGCTGGCTGGACTTGTTTTCAATTCTTCCATTCAAAAAAAATTATTAATTTTAGCTATGTTGGACTTTTAATGACTGAAACTTCTCTCGCACAGCCTCGTTGGTGCTGGAATAGGTCGACTCACAGATAGAACGTTAAATACGATACTCCTTTAGAATCAAAGGTAGACAATACTGCAATAGGCTAAACATTTGAATGTGAAGTTGCACTTTGTCAGACATCATTGAGTTCAGTTCATATCTGAACTATCTTATAAAATGCAGATGTATATTGACTTAAAAAAAATAAGATAATTACATTTAATATGAAATGAGAATGTGTGCATTTGGACAATGAAGGAGGAGCTTTAGATATGCACAAATTATTAACTATTGATTTTGATTCATAAACTATTAGGCCTCTTTCTTGTTTTAAATTATTGGTTTAAGCAAGACAAAAATAGATACCAAGTAAGAATGTATAATTCTAGCAATAATTCCTCTATGTTACTGCCACACACACAAACACACATTGTGTCATAAAACACAGAGGGCACCTATGGTCTTTTCAACTCTACAACCACTGACATAAGTTTAAACCATGCTCAATATTTGTTTAGTTTTTTTTTTGTCTCCATTTCTCAGGAAAAAAAACAACAACAAATATGTATCACAGCAATAGAAACTGGTTTCTAAGGGACATAATTCACAAACAAGATAGATAACTGTAGTTTCACTTTAACAAAAAAAAAAGAACATGATCAGTTGAGACACATCAATTGACACCGCAGTATTTCTTTTGCATAGCACAATGTCAGGACACAAAAATGAATGATTATATGAGCCCATATTATGAAAGACTAAAAATAATTCTTACATGTTATGCATTAAAACAGTCAAACAGGTAAGAAATACAATATAAAGAAGAGTCCTATAAACAGTCATCAGTATCCAAAATAAATATTCTGTATTGACATTCTACAAAAAATTATAATAAATTAAAAGTAAAAAAAAATGAATTTTGGAAGAAATATAATAAATCTTTTGGAAATTCAAGTATTGTTCTGTTTTGGAAGGGATATACCAAATAAATGAAATTGTACTAGATTTTAAATTTCTTGCTACGCAATAGAACAAATTATAATATATATATATGATATAATACTTTAGACTGACAAGATATATTAATATTCTGAGCTATGATAATATGATGTATGTTCAATTTATGCACAAAATATGCCTTAGTTAAAAAAAAAAAAAAAGAAAAATTTTATATGATTATCATTAAAAAAAACCAGCTTATAGCGACGACACACTAGGCTGAAATTCAAAATTCAAAGTAAGGCCATCCACATCACAGTTTTCTTTGATGGCATTCCCATATTTTCTGAGCTTTAGTGAGATGATGTATGTTTTTGTTCATGCAAATCTTTGTTTAAAATGAAACAAATTCAAAATATTGTAACAATACAGTTAGGACATGCTAAGCTGCTCGATTATTCCATAACATTTTATTTTATTGGAGGGCCTGGTCATTAATAAGGAATGATGCCTATTAACATGTTTACACTGTATATATCCAAGTTCATATCACTGCCTTCAATATTTGTGAAGTTGCTTATCAATAACTTATGGTACCGAAATAATGTAATATATATATATATAAATATTAGTTGATGTTAACAGTCTTGTACATAGACCAACCAACTGAAAATCTAATACATCAGCAAAGCATTCATATGACCATTCAGTATTTCATGATTTAATCTACTAAAAATCAAGTCTTGACCCTTCAAACAACAGACCAACCAATCAATGGACTAAAAGTAAAGCAACCTACAAATCAAAGTAGGCCATCGACCAACAAATCCACAGTACACTGAGTTCAAGCAACTGATATATATATAGGTCATGACTCAACATGGCAAGTAAACATTAAAAGGCCTGACCTGTATAACAAGTATAAGCAAACTCACATAATGTATATTAGGGTTATGACTTTTTATTTTTAACTGTATTTCCCCAATGTTGTATTTGATAAGCTTTTGCCAGTATGTTATTTTTTTTCCTGTATGGTCAGCAGAGGCGTAGCTAGGAATTTCTTGTTTGGGGGCCCGGGGGGCTTGACCTCTTTCAGGGCCCCTGCATTTTGCATTATATTTACATTTTAATGTAAAAAAACATTCATTTGGGGCCCCCCTCAGGGGGGGCCTGGAGGGATTTTCAAATTCTCCCTCCCCCCTCACTAGCTACGCCACTGTTGGTCAGATAAAAATTCTTGCACCCAAAACGTTCCAAATCTTATTAGTCTGGTCAAGTGTAAGAGCTCACTAGTGGTTATCCTACTGAAGAAGGCAACAGGAGCACAGAACCTGACATTGTTGAAGTGTTTCCCCTTCTGAAAGTATCATAAGAAAAGTCCAGCTGGTGACATTCTCAACATAAAATGTCACTCAAACTTTTAAGTGAAGAGAGATGTATCTGCAACAAGAGTTTGGCAACCAGTGAACAAGGATGCAGACAAAGTTAATGCCGGCCTGAAAAATATAAATAACAACTGATCTCTACAAAGAATTTCGCTTGATGGAAAGAGAAAAGACATTGTAAGAATATCAGGTGGTCTGTTTGAAGAGCTCTGCAAAAACTATCATTCTTGACTGTTTAACTCAACATAGGGGATAAGCTGATAGTGGATAAGCTGAGAATATTTTTATCTCTTTTCCAGTTCAACTGGAGGAATACAATTCATGAAGTTTCTTTCTGAGCATCTAAGGCAAAAGTTTATTTTGTACAGTCACAAGCTTTCAATTTGAAACCAAAAAAAAAGTCATAACCCACATGTATGTACATATCAAAGATACAAGTTTCTCTTCATGTTCACTGACCTATGTCAGTACATTTTTGTTTATGTCTTACTATATCAATTATAAATAATCGAACACACCCACATATTTGTATAGTTTTCCAAACCTCAAAAAACTTTGTGTGGAATGTTTATAACTAAAATTGCACAGAAAATATCAATATGCCAATAAATTATTCATAAATACAACAGCCATTGTACCTGGTTGAATAATTAATAAGAAATATGCATTCTAATCTAAATATTAGAACATAGATTACATTCTGTTCAATCTTTTTGTTCCATATACTTGTAAACTATTTAAAATCTATGGGACAACAATATAACAAGAGTTATCCTGCCTCTTGCAGAAGTAATACATCAAAAAATGCACAGTAGCTTGGACCACAACTAGACACAAAATCTTTTGGTCCTTATAATGGACTAATATGAACATTTTGAATGTTGAAAGAATATCTTGGTAGTTAAAGATTCTGTTGGAATAAGCAGGTGTAAACATTGGTCAGATGAATTAAAATTTGTGTCGAACATGTCTCATTGAATGTGCAGGAAAATTATTTCATTTTAAATGTCTAGATATTGTTCAACACTTCAACAATGTCAGAAAAGGACTGAAGGTTAATGCTGTGTATAATTTTTGATCCATATTAATTCACAAAAAATATACATTTGTGATAATTACGCACTGAAAAAATTAAAAAACAATGTTTCTCTTCTTCATTGGACCTCATTCACCAATTGTAAACAAACAACATTTAGCCACGTGATTATCTATAGCTTCTATACAAAGTATTTCGTCCATCGTGGCTGTCACGTGATACGTATTTTTCATTGTTTTATCAATATTATGACGTGGTTAAATGTGTTTATTTACGTTTGGTGAATGAGGTTCATTATTTCAGTTTTACGAGGAAGGTTGATGATTTTTTAAAATAAAAAGCTCAACATGAAAGATTCTAAAAAGAAAGTTTAATCATAAATAAGTTCAAAGATAACCAGTTTATCAGTAAAAAAAAATGTTTCCCTTGTAAACTCTGAATAAAAGCCCCACTTAAAATAAAATTTAGTTTTTAACATGCGAGTGAAAGCTGGAGGAGTTCTTTGGTTCTATCATAGTCACTGAATATCAAAGTCATTGATCAGTATCTTTACAAATTTGGTAAGTATATACAAATATCCTGCATATAGAAAGAAAAAACCAACATTGTGTATAGCATTCTATTAACTCCCAATGTTATAAGCGTTTGTCTAATCATTGCGTTGACATGGATACAAACTTGCAATGACTTTTACTTTTTATTAGTATTGTTTGAAAATTTTATTTAATTCACACCAAAATGAAATAAATATTTTAATCTGATAGGTGCAGAAGGAAGGTTTTAATATGCAGAGTATTCAGAGACCCTAAGATGACATGGTCGATAACCAGCAACGGTATAATGGGAGAGGTAAATTTTCTTGGTAATTGTTTAAAACTGCTATTTAAGTGTTATAAGATTGGTAGTAATTTAAATGAATATTTTAATCTCTGATAAGTCAAGTCTTTATTATAACTGATGAAAGAACAGAACAGAGAAATATATGTCTATGTGCATGAACTGTTGCATAATATGTAGGCCAAAGCCAGGTCCTCATAACAACATAAAACTGTCTTGTTTCTTCCTATTTTTTTACTCAATGAAATAATTAACTTGCTTCATTAAATGTTTTATTGCGATAAATATTAATATAGAAGTGTAATTAATATTACAATACATTTAAAACACGCATTTGAAAAACAATAAATAGGTTTGGGGTACATACAGCAACTCTGGTCTATCCATATCGTTCAAAAAAGAATGTAATACCTTGCACTAAACAAAAAAACAACAACTCTAAAACATGAGTGAATACAGCATTAATATCATTGCCTTGACTCTATGGCATTTCACAATAACAAAGACATAAATAAGGGTGATTCATGAAAGTAACTCTTCAAATTATTAACATAAAAACAGTCTGTTAAATGACCAAAAAGAGTTGATTCATGTAAACAACTCTTCAAACTATTCACACACAAGTTTGTCAAATAACCCAAAAGAGTGATTCATGTTAAAAAACATATTACCATTTAAATATAACAAATTGTCAAATAAATAATTTTTTTCTACAGCCCAAAATATAAAAAGCATTACCCCCAGCATAAAGAGTTATGCCTCTTGACATAGCGTATAAATGAATAAATTAGAAATCAGTAACAATGCATTACAAACAAACTCGATATCAGCAACAATGACAACCAATGTCCAGCACGTCTGCCAGGTTTTTTTTGTTCATGAACTTCAAAAGTTTTCTGCAGGAAATAGCCTGCACTATCACTTGTTTAGGAAACAATAAATACAATTTTGTTTAGTCAAGTGCAAATAGCTTCGGGGAGAAACAGAATCTCTATAACAAATGAGGTCTCCAGTTGGAACAAGAAACTCTACACAAGGGCAGGCAACACTGTCTCACTTTCTACACATTCTGCTTATTTCCCCTTGTTCCCAATGATGATCAGTTTCCCATCTCTCAGCCCTACCAGGATGTGGCTGTTGCCATTGGACAGAGTGATGCACTGGATGGGGAGAAGCAGCTCCATAGTGGTTAGTGGCCTCAATCTGAAATAACAGACATAAAACATTTACATATGTCAGTGCCTCAGTCTGAGATTACAAACCAAAATTTTTTATATATTTCAGTGCCGCAGACTTGCAAACATAAAACATTTACATATGTCAGTGCCTCAATCTAAGATTGCAAACATAAATTAATTTTATATGACAGTCATAAATTAATTTTATATGACAGTGCTTTTTGTTTTGTTTCTGTTATTTTGTTGATTATATTTCTTATATGAGCAGCTAATTTGAAAAATTACATTTTTATAGGTATATTAATCATTTTAAAACTTGCGTGTATATGCGTATTATTTTCAATATTTGCTGTGTTTTTAATTAGTTTATTTGTCATGTCTCACACAGATTACACATCAAATGTAAATTGATAGATCTGAAAAAATATTTTATAACAACAACTTCATAATAAATAAAAAAATAAAACCACCAGATTAACTCTTTCTCTCCGTAAT
Organism: Biomphalaria straminea; assembly: GCA_021533235.1. Lineage (NCBI taxonomy): Eukaryota > Metazoa > Mollusca > Gastropoda > Planorbidae > Biomphalaria > Biomphalaria straminea. Next base: position 21,441,647 of record JADKLZ010005465.1, read on the forward strand.
TATTTACCACATTCTGGTGAAATCAATGCTGGTATCGTCAGTTAGGAGAGAAAGAGTTAAGTAAATGAGCAAATGAGAACAGGACTTCTACTCACCCAAATATTTCCATCACAGTCAGCTGTCCAAAGCCGTTGCCCAGAATCAAGTGGTCCCCTGACATGCACATGTCTCCGAGGCTGGAGGTCAGCGGCTCACTAAACAAATGTTTCCCATTCACTGAGTACAAATGTAGGCAATGTCTTTCCTGAGGGATGAAACCAAGAAGTAAATGTTATAAACTTTTATTTTATGAAAGTGTGAAGCCTAGACAGCTAAGAATTGTGAACAACATTACAATCTTGTATCTGAAAATCACCATTTTAAAAAAGAAAAAGAATTTAGCACTAGAACTATTTAGACCTTGCGATCTATGGGGCAGATGATGTTAAGGTCATCTGTTTCTTTGGCCAACGGTTATACGAGAAGGGTGTTATGTGGCCAGCACAACGACCAACGGCCTAAAGTCAGGTACCCATTAGAGTTGGGTGGACTAAGGGCGGCCTAAAAATCCCAAAATTCAAAATCTCAGTCTTCACCGGGATTTGAACCCAAGACCTCAGGTTCGGAAACCAATCGCTTAACTGTTCGACCACTACGCCCCCTACTAGAACTATTTACTGAAGCTTAATTTGTATTGTGGAATTGTGGTGAAACTTACAATAAAATTAATTAGATTTGAAAATAATATTACAATTAAATTGATTAAAAGAGGTTTGAGCCAAAATAAATATCAGGAGTGGTACACTTAAACAATTATGCAATATAAGACTCTTCAAGTCATGATTATAATTTAGTGTTATAAAATAAAGTTATAGGTTATGGTTATAAGATATTATTACAAGATATAATTAATTCACTCTCTTCTAATTGACAATGCCAACATTGATTTGACCCCCATTAAACTAAATTGATTTTGGATTTATAAACTTTAAATTTTGTTGTGCATCCTCCTATAGTGAAATACCAAAGATAACATTTTCTGATAAGAAACAAAAAGTTATTGAAGTTTAATCATAACAGGATAGTGAAATACAAATGAGCAAAATGAATAATATTATCAAAATGGAGAGAAAGAGTTAAAAGATATAATTATAAAATAAAAAACTAAGTTTTGATAATTATACTAAGGGAGACTATTATTAACAGGGGAGACTACAATGAATTTTGTTTCCTTTTTACTGAATCTCTTTCTGACAGTGTCATATAATTTGAAACTTGTTTTAAATAAAAATATTAAGGAGTCATTGTCTTTGATTCTGAAGATGAAGGATAAGTCCTGGATTTCCACTGACTACACAGACCCAGCTGTGTTAAGTTATATAAGTTCTAGATACAAGATGTAGTTATACACTTGTTTACATCATACAATGTTCTTGATGGGATGTGTGATTAAGAGGCCAAGTACGTTTGAACTTGACTTGGCTACTTATGAAGGGAGTTTGAGGTTCGACACCCAACTTGAGCGCTTAAAGGCAGAACAGATACCCCTCCCCCACACAAAGGGAGATTGGGCCATAGCGCTCTAAGCACGCTTTAAGCATGAAAGTAGCGCTATATAAAAACTATAATTTATTTATCAGTCTACCTGCTGCCTTCTCCTCCCCTCCCCTGTCTGCTTCTCCATCTCCACACAGTAGAGGACAATCTGACCAGTGTCTGACACAGCCATCAGAGGAATGTCCAGTGTCCAGCCCAACTGGGAGGGTGCTCTGAGAGTCATGGTGTAGTGACCTTTCAGGACAGTGTGTAGAATCACTGTCCCATCCTGCAGAAAGACAAAATGACAATGTTATAAATTATATCAAGCTTGCTAGAACTGTAGTCTAAACTCTGGCCTGACTTTATTTACTCTTCTGACTTGATTTGTAAAATGAACATTTCACAGAACCATCTAGAGCCAAACACACAAGACCAATGATGTATTTTTAATAAAACAAGTGTATGGAGTGGAATGAACATACATTTTAAAACTTTAAAATGAAAAAAGAACAACATATGTTTTAAAACTTTTAAACAAAAAAAAACAACAACATATGAACTTTACAATGTCTTCTCTAGGGCTCATACTTTCTAATTTTGGCACCACTTTCCTAATTTTGGCACCATTTTCCTTATTTTAGGACATATTTTCTAATTATGGCACCACTTTCCTAATTTTGGCACCATTTTCCTTATTTTTAGGACATACATTCCTAATTTTGGCACCACTTTCCTATTTTTGGCACTTTTCTAATTTTGGCACCATTTTCCTTTTTTTAGGACATACATTCCTAATTTTGGCACCACTTTTCTAATTTTGGCACCATTTTCCTTATTGTAGGACATACATTCCTAATTTTGGCACCACTTTCCTAATTTTGGCATCACTTTCCTAATTTTAGGACATACATTCCTTTGTTTAAATCTCGTAAATAAAAAAAATGGTAATACATTTTTTTGTTCATTTTATTTTAGAAAACCCTTACCTTTGATAAATATTTAAAAGTATGTAAGACTAATTATCCTTACCTTGGAAGCTGACACAACCAAATCTAGTTCTGTAGAGATATGAACAGCAGTGACCTCCGAGTCATGACCATACAAAGTTTGTAGAGGCTTTGAATTGAGGTTGACACTTACACCAGCCTGTCAAAGAGTTGAATGTCATGAGAAGTTGAATGCATTTGTTTGTTGGGGTCTATAAAAACAATACTGTAAGAAATGTTTATCATCTTTGGTTGTAAAATGTTTTACATGTTGTTGTGTATTTATATTTCTTGTTATGTGTTGTGAACTGATCTGTTCTAGTGTGTCAAAATGTCATCGTGTCCTGGTCAGCTTGTGTGTGTGTGTACTGTGTTATTGTGAACTGTTTTGTCATTCTTGTTCAATAAAACCTTGAATCTAGACATGCCTTCTAGTTGTGTTACATTAGGTGTAAAACATTACACATGTTTTGGATGTGCCTTCAGGTTTGAAGATCATTAAATCCTAGCACAAACCTCCTCTGGAGGGTGTGGTGGCTGAGCGATAAAGCGCCGGGGGTACCAGGTTTGAATCTTGGTGAAGACTGTGATTTTTACTTTTGAGATCTTTGGGCGCCTCTGAGTCCACCCAGCTCTAAAGGGTACCTGACATAAGTTGGGGAAACATAAAGGCTGTTGGTCATTGTGCTGGCCACATAACACCTTCATCTAACCGTAGGCCACATCATCTGCCCTATAGACCATAAGGTCTGAAAGGGAAAAAAATTATTTTATACAAACCTCCTGCAGGACGATGGGGGGTGGCAGTGGGCAGGGCTTGAACCGGGGACTATCAAGACCACCAAATGACAGTCCAGAAAACATACCACATGACCAATAAATTTATTATGTGAAGCTAATAATGCAAATAGGGTTTCTGAAGCCAACTCCACAATTCATTTAATTATCAACACACATTGCATTCAAGTGGGAACAGACAGGTCACACTCATTGTCACTTTCAAGTAGAGGCAGTACAAAGTTAGCTGCTTAACATTATCCAATGTTACAATCAATGTCTTCTCTTATGTAACAGGACCATTAAAAAGTGGATGAATTCCTGCGACGCAATTTCTTTTTCTGTTGGCTTAGCATTGCAAAGTGTAATTAGAATAATAATCATCTAAGCCTTCACCAATTTTAAATTACTTACCTCAGGTTTAAGCAAAAACATAATAAAATTACTCTTAAGTATTAATGTTAATAAATAACTACAACAACGTTGACAACTTCTCAACCAAATTAGCTTTCAAACTTATTGCCCAATGATATTTTCAATCATGCGTTCAACTTAATTGCCCAATGATGTTTACAATCATGTGTTCAACTTAATTGCCCAATGATGTTTTCAATCATGCATTCAACTTAATTGCCTAATGATGTTTTCAATCATGCGTTGAACTTAATTGCCCAGTGATGTTTTCAATCATGCGTTCAACTAAATTGCCCAATGATGTATTCAATCATGCGTTCAACTTAATTGCCCAATGATGTTTTCAATCATGTGTACATCTAGGCTTCAACAATGGGAGATAATGTAAAAAGTTCAATGAGATTTACCTGCTGGATGATTTCCCAGACCATGCAAGTTGTGTCTTTAGAACCTGTGACTAAGTGTCTGCCACAAAGGTCAAGGGACAAACAGGTGACTATGTCTGCAGAAGGGAAACAAATTATTTGCTGAAGTGAAACAAATTATTAGCAGAAGTGAACCAAATTGTTATCAGAAGTGTAACAAATTATTAGCAGAAGTGAAACAAATTTATTTGCAGAAGTTAACATTGCAGTTTATAGTGATGTGATAATAGATAAAGTAATAAAGTTCAGATTTCTTCTATACCAGAGTTGATCTTTAGTTCTTGTTTCGGGTTCATCTGGCCAGCTTAAAAAGCACATAAACTTGTCAATTGTCATTCCTCAGATGTCAGGCACCATGAATAGTCTCTTCCCCGGATATCAGGGTACCATGAATAGTCTCTTCCTGAGAGGCACCGTAGATTATCTCTGCCTCAGATGTTAGGGCACCATAGATAGTCTCCTCCTCAAATGTCAGGGTGCCATGGATAGTCTCCAATATTTTATAGAAAATTTAAGAGTATCCGTCAAGATTACAAGATTAGTACTTACCTTGTCAGCAGGTTACAAAAAAAAAAGAATTCCAAATGAAACACTGACCTATATGTCTAACAATGTGGTTGATGACTTTTGGCCGAGTTAAACTGTACACCTGCAGGCTGTTATCCCAGTATCCTCCACTGAACAGCAGCTTGGCATCATGGGATACCACAAACAGTTTGGCACTAACTTTTAACCCAGGAGAGAATGACCCTCCAACTCGCTTCTTAGTTCTGTGAATAATGAAACCTCAAAGTCAATGGCTAAGTCAAAATAATGAAACCTCAAAGTCATTATCTAAGTCAGACAGTATTGCATTGAACCTCATGTTATACATTTTAAAAACTGAACTGACAACTAATTATTTCATCACTGTTTAGTATATTTCCTGTTCTTTAATTTGCAACAAATTAACAAATGTAGCAGCTTATATTTCACTTACTTTGGACTCAACATTGTCGGGTCCTTGTCAAATGTGTAAAAATTAGGAATGGATTTATCAAAGGGAAGCCACCCATGTACACCAATAATACCTTCTTCTGTTATTGTAACCTGGAGAAATTAATGAGGAAAACAACAACACAAGTTTCAGTACAGGATGTTTTTAAAAATAGTTCCTTAAAATCTTTTTAGATCAAAAATCTTAAAATCGTAATCAACGAAGGATTAAAAATCCACAATTTTTAATTACCCATTTTTTTTTAATTTTAATTTTTAAAAATGCTGCTGTTAAAGTTTTTGGAACAAAAAAGATAAATATGAAAATACAACAAAGTTACATACAAATAAGTTCACAAGAATTCACTGTAACTAAGATGGTACAAAAATCATCAGATTCAACGTACCAGACTGTCTGGCATTCCCTGTTGTAATATTGATCTTGACTGGCTTTTAGGTACCGTCACATACACCAAAGGGTCAAGGTCAGTCGACACCTAATGATAACAATTTTTTTGTTGTAAACCTTGGTAAGTCAAATGTTTGGGGAGGTTAGAAATGGTATAAGAAAGTCTCCATTGGTAATTACTAAAGCAATCCTTAATGGTGTAACAGAGGTGCACAGTGGCAGCACAATAAAGTGCAGGCTGGCAGCAAATTAATCCGGTTTATCCAGAGTATATAACAAAGGAAGTGTTGATAATCTATTTTTTTTTTTTTTTGAAAAAGGCATATGATAATTTTTGCACTGCAGAATCAAATTTTGTAAGCTCTTACATTTGTAGCACAAAATAATTTCAATATGGAAGAAACATTAGACTTTCACTCTGACTTCAAACTTATTCAATAAGAAATGGGCAACTAACTGGTAATAATAGAGATAAGATACAAAAGATTGACAGCCACACATTGAGATTTTTAAAAAATTCTAGCTCAGTTCTTTTTCCTTTAGTTGGCAACAGCGATGTTGAAGTCAGTGTCCTTGACATTGTTTGGTGCATCATGATAATCTCCAATATAATGTTACATGAGTACTTTCCCTTGTTTCTTTTTATAGTCTGTGTCTACAAATCAATGAGACTTAACACTGAAGTTACTATACAATTGGTCAAATGCTATGGCTAAACAGAAGTGGCCAGATAAACAAAGTGAATGCAAATGAAAGCATTTTACTTACATGAACAAAAAATGGCTTGAGATCTTTCAGGAAGTTGAAGATGCTCATTGGCTTGCCAGATTTGGCACTCTTTGTTACAGCTTCATCAAATGTTAGTCTCTTTGGGTGAGGTTCCTAGACCAAACAAACAAGAATTTCACTTAGAAGCCAAAATAAAAATATTTTATTTACAAAAAATACACAATATATAAACGAAAGGTTATCTGATACATTGTATAAGATACCAGTACCATATCAGTAATATAAATAACTAGTTGACCGGCGGCATAGCATACCCCGCTATTTACCAGGGCCGGCGACCGCAGTGGGGCCCGCATTTCATAGGACCCGCTCTAATTTAAAGTGTAAAAATTAATAAATTAAGCCATTTTATTACTTACAACAGATTCCCCGCGCCATCCTGTCGATTTAACATCCCTATAATTATTTGTCTGATTTCTTTTAAAGCAATAGCTTAACAAACACATTTTTAACAAAATATAGTCATTTATAATGCTGTTAACCATCAAGCTGTAAGGGAAATAAGTCTTTGGCATATGGTTGAACACAATCTGCAATTACAAACACAATAGCACACTACAGACTGAAAAGATAAAATATAATTTTTAAAAAGTCGAAGAACTCCACTTGTCTCTCTAACCTTGCTAATGCTTTTTTTTTTCCCACCACAATTGTTCACAAATACTCGTATTAAAGGTCTTTTGCAAGTCAATGGATTTTTTTCTAAAGAATCATAGAGCATTTGCGCTCCAGAAAACTTTTCTCTTTGACTATTAAATACATAAATAATTCGAGTTTTAAATATGGTTCTAATTTTTCGCATTATAAAATAAGTAAAGCGAATGCGTTAAAAAAATTATTAATGGAGCTAAAAATAGATTACTTGTTGTTGCATTGTGTTGTTGCACGTTTGACCTATTTACTTTGAGAAATAATATATAGATTCATGATGTTTATCTAAAACTTACAACAAAAAAAAAAACAAAAAAAAACAACAAAAAAAAAACAACATCAAACTTTAATTAATTTAAATTTTAAAATTGAAACTAACTTTCAATAACTGAGAAGGAGTCTGGCCAAAGTTTCTAATCATGCCTTCCACAGAGAGCCTCTCTTTAGGATCCTGGATAGCATCAAGGTCAACAGCACCTACAACAAGAAGAGTACATCTAGACCCACATGTTGTGCAACTTTTCCACAGATACAGACAAAATGGACACTGACATAGATATCTTGAGAAAATAAGGCAAAGGTGCACTGAACTATATAAACTTGTATCACAAACTCAGAGAGGAAATATGCAGATTTTACTTTTACCCTCATAAGTGACATAGTAGAACACATTTAGAGCCTCCACGGCTGCTGGTCCCTTCTGCTTGTAGCCAAAGATAAGATCAATCCAATTATGGAGATTGGAGGACACATACTCACATTCCTGAAAAAGAGGGGAAATGATATAAGAACTTGTAAATTATGAAAGGACAATGCTCAGTTTTAATATAAATAAAAGAGATTAGGAAAAAGTAGAAACAAAAATTATCTACAAAATATGTATCAAAAACCAATATTGTATATAAAACCAATATTAAAAAGTATTATGAAAATAAATATAAAATTCAGTGGAAATATAGGTAAGGGAGAGGAAACCAAAATAAAAGCATACATTTTTATTCTCTTTTATGTTCTGAAATAACCTTTAACCTACCAAAGCCTGACGATGTTTATAGATGAACTCCTCAGGAGTACTAGCCCATGGTGGTAGTTTCACATCATCCACTGGATCACACGTGATCTGCAGCCTCCCCAGATCAAAACCTTTCATAGAGACATTCAAAATGTAAGAAAGGTACACACAATAACATACCAAAAAAAAAAATTAATCTCACACTGAAGCTTTACATGAATACAAGGTCCAAATGTTTGTGTTTATCTGTTACTTTATTTCCTCTTTTCATTTTGTCTTGCACTTAAATATTGACAGATATTTAACACACAGCTAGATCCTCAAACTGAGGCTGATAGGTAATGTGCTTAGAACTTAAGGGTCCCGGGTTTGAAGCTGATGAAGACTGTGATTTTCATTTTGGGATCTTATCTTGGCATAGAACTATGCATATATGTAATGGATAACTCTGCCAAGTCTGATCATGGGCATGAACTTTGTAGGAGTATTCATTATGATTGTTGCGTTGTTATGATTGGCTAGCTAAAGATATACAAATACATGAACTGTTATCTCCCTTTCCTTCCCAACCCATTCCCCTCAAGTGACTAAAGGTTTGATTCTCTCATACTCTGCCTCTAATTTCATATGAGTCTATCTTAGCAAGCTTTGGTGTGTATAGGATAGACTTAAGACGCATTAAGTGCTTGGCTTCTGAATCAAGGTCCTGGTGAAGACTGGGATTTTTAATTTCGGGATCTTTGGGCGCCTCTGAGGCCACCCAGCTGACATTAGCTGTAGGAAAGTTAAGGCAGTTGGTCATTGTGCTGGCCACAAGAAACCCTAGTTATCCATCAGCCACAGAAACAAGTGACATTCACATTATATTGCAGGTATGAAAGGAAAACTTTACTTACTTTTTAGACCCTCAAAAGTTATGCAACCCCCCTGATCTTAATAACAATAACACTTCTAGGACTGTTAATTTGTGTTTAAGCATCCCTCTTTTTTTTTTCTATGTTTTTAAAACTAAAACTTCATAAACTTCTAAGTTTGTCTACATTGAACTAGAGACAAAGGGAGTCAAAATGTAGTCCATATCAGCCTAGACCACTTAAGTTCAAATGACATTCATTACTTCTTAAATGGGAATATTTTCACTTATTGTCAACAACAGACCATTTCCACACTTATTCTCTATTGTGCCCACTGAAAGGTAGCATGTATTTTTTAAAAGTATTACTATTACAGCAATGTTTTATGATTTCATAAAGTCTGGGCCAAAAAAAAAAAAGCCCCATTCATAAATTATGCCCTCACCATTAAAGTTGACTAAAAATTCTGGAAAGTAGAAAAATTCAGGAATCAGTTCTTTCACATCATTAGGATTGTCCATCAGTGAAGCAAAGCTGCCAGGAATTGAATGGAATTGTCTGTCTGCTACATCAAACCTGGAAACAAATGAAAGACTAGGACTTAGTGACTAAATGAAACAAAAATATATTTTCATTACTAAATGAAAGTAAGCAATCCTAAGATTGAAGAAATGAGACCTGAAAATAAATGC
>JADKLZ010005465.1:21458048-21479933 GCA_021533235.1 Biomphalaria straminea
CCAGTTTGAACACATTACCTACCTCAAGATTTGGTTGTTAGGATAGTTAATATAAACCTCCCAGTTTGGACACATTACCTCAAGATTTGGTTGTTAGGATAGTCAATATAAATTTTCCAGTTTGGACACATTACCTCAAGGTTTGGTTGTTAGGATAGTCAATATAAGCCTCCCAGTTTGGACACATTACCTCAAGTTTGGTTGTTAGGATAGTCAATATAAACCTCCCAGTTTGGACAAATTACCTCAAGGTTTGGTTGTTTTGAGAAGGCCAGGAGTATTGAGAAGCCTCTGTGGATCATGTCTGTCCACGCCACCATTGCTGGGGAGTCCCAGATACCAAGTGCTGTGAGAAGGAGCATCACATCCTCCAGGAGCTGAGGAGAGAAACAAGAAACATTCAGGATGTAGCTGCTTGTATGTCATCACAATTAGAGGACATAAAGGATTTCAATAGACAGATGACAATCTTCTGGTGCCTGGCTATATGCTAGCTTATAACAGAAATGTAGTGGGAGTCATGAGCATCTGCATAGTTAAACATTGCATTGTTGTCAGGCTTGTCTTTAAGCAATTTATTCTTTCCTTCTACCTTGTCACTGAAAGCTGATTGGTAGCACTGTGTGAGCCTTTTTTAGGGGAAGGGGATATTGTTCTTGCTGCCTGTTCTCAGGGAAAGTTTATTTGCATGTGTGTGTTGTTCATGTCAATAGTCTGTCAGTTGAGTTTATATATATTTTTCTTTTTTTAAGGGAACCAGCTTAGGGCTTGTATAGGAGCTATGTTTAGAGACTGTTGAGGCTGAGATTGTATCTCCCAGTGCATAGCCCACAGGTGGTCAATGTGCATGTTGTGAAATGTGTGTGCGATAAATTGTTCTCACCATTATCAGGTTTAAATTAACAAACATATACATTTATTTAATAAATACAATGAGCATTGCCTGGTCATGTACAGGACAACTTTATTGTTCTACTGTCTAACCTTTGCCAGGTTCCTATCATTGTAAATACTAGATCATTTAATTAAGCACTTATTCAGTTAATGTGCAGTCATCTAAACTATTTTATAGTTACCCTGGTATAAAAGACATTGAATAAAGTAATGAAGTAAAAACTGATCATCTTAATTTCTCTTGTTCTAGAAGATAGTTTTAAAAAAGGAATGTTACCCTTTCAGACCTTGCAATCTATATGGCAAATGATGTAAAGGAAATCTAGTTCTATGACAATGAATTGAAGAAGGTGTCCTGTTGCCAGCACATTGACTAATAGCCTTACCTTTCACCAATTATCTTAGTTTATCTTCAGTGTTGGGTAGACTCAGGGGTGTCCTAAAAATCCCCAAATCCCTGTCTTCACTATGACCTGAACCCAAGACCCCACAGTTCAAAAGCCAAATGCTTTATCCCTCCCCATTCTTAAAGATGGGTATTAAGAATAAAATAGCTGTAGGTAACATAGAAAAAAAGAAAAGTTGTAGAAATGATGCATACAAGTAATGACTAAAAAAAAAACAGCAATTTATTCAGATCTAAAAGCTGCTCAGAGAGGAAGTAATGGGTGTCAAATATAATAGATGCCTAGGTTTTGGTTGTCTTGCAAGAGGTAAACCAAAAGATAACAACTGTCAGGGCCCGGCAAAAAGGCCAAGGCTTGAATACAACCCTGACACTGGGACATCAGGCCAATCATATTTTGATGTCAGGAAACTTCAATTTTTAAAAGTTGCAATCATGTCTCTAAAAGAAAGATTGAAAGCCCTGTTATATAACCCCAACATTTAATGCACTATTCTGACATTATTCTTTACCCTGGTTGAGAAGGATTCCTGAGAGACATCAATGCGGGTGACAAAGTCTTGCACTAAACGCATTATTTCAGCAGCATTTTCCAAAAGAGCCACTGGGGTCTGTACTCCACTATTCTTTATGTCTGTGGTGCAGTTGTGAAGCATCATTTCCAGCAGTCTGCGTTTGATTTCGTCTGGAGGCCGGATCAATTCATGCGAGTCCCCCAGCTCACCTATCCAAGTTAAGACTTGGCACCTCTCCTGAAGAGATCAACATAAAGTAATGATTTCATTCTACCATTAAAAAATGTAATTTCTATTTAATAAAACTCAGAAACTTAATGAGATAAATTAAAAATATGCATTTAAAAAATGTTGATCTAGCAAATTAAACAAGAACAAATAAGTTTGGATCAATTCACTTAGACAATAAATCTGTGCGATTAGAAGTATTTTTATCAAACGTTTTTGACTTTCAGCTTTCTCAATGTTCTATGATCCTATAACTTGTCTGGACCAGTTGGGAAAGAAGGAGGGAAGAAGTGGGTATCTTGGTGAATGTTTACACGATTGTTTTTTAAATGCATAACAAAAACATTTCACTCATGGCTCGAGTCCTCAAGTGGACTAATTCACCATACTAAATTTGTCAAGTTTGATTTCTTTCCCTTGTTTAAGATACCAAACAAAATAATTACCAATAGTTAATTAACTAATTGTTTATTCCTTTTATTGTGTTGTCAAGTAAAAAAAATAATTGTGCAAAATTTACAGCTAAATCTGAGATAGTGTGTGGGAGAAAATGTGTACAAACATTTGACCAGACAAACAGACAGAGTGAGTTGATATAAGCTTTGTAAAAATACCCAGTTGACTTGTATTACAAAAAAATAAGGCTTTGTATGTACAGTAAAAATACCCAGTTGACTTGTATTACAAAAAAAAAAATACAGCACTAATTCTAAGATGGGGTTTTGACTAGTAGTAAGGGATAAGGAAGTCTTTAGATTTATTCCCAAAATCCTAAATAAAATAGAGGGACATTTAGTTTTAGGGGCTAAAGCTGATAGGGTTAATACTTGATCATATTTTTTATTACAAGGCCAGATTTAGTCATTAACATTTCGAAAGGAGAAGAAAATCGTTTGAAGAGATCAACAGTAAAAGAAGAGACTCCTAGTAAGAGGTAACTATTTGTATGCTTCTATCTAGTTCAGTGACTCACATTCCAAGCTTGTGTGCTGGAGCCTTCAATCCCCTTCCACATAATGGAAAGAAGTATGATTAAAACATTCTGGCAGAGCTCTTCTTTTTGCTCAGTGGCATCATTCAACTGGACACCAACATGGTCCAACACCTGGATGGAGGTATAGAACAGATCAATTTAGTGTAATGAGTTGAGCAATACAAAGATATACACCAATATAGAACTGATCTTTGAAAACAAAATCTATTTTAGTGTAAAGAGTTTAAGAAATACAAAGATAAACACAAGATAAACTTAAACATTTTCAAAATTTCTCTCTGAAAAACAGCAATAAGTAAAATTCCCCTTTCAGACCTTGCAATTTATAAGGCAGATGATGTAAAGGTCATCTGTTTCTGTGGCCAAATGTTAACGAGGGTGTCATGTGGCCAGCACAGCAACCAACCGCTTTTACTTTTCCCCAACTAATGTCAGGTACCCATTAGAGCTAGGTAGACTCAAAGGCACCCTAAATATCCTAAAATTCGAAAGCCCAGTCTTCATCAAGATTTGAACTCAGGACACCAAGGTGTCTCCCTTCTTCTTCTAGCCATCTTTATTGCTGCTGAGCTGTGAGCTCTTTTGCAGACTGTGCCAAGGAAAGAAAGTGTGCTGTTTTCTTCAGTTGTTCAGCACTGCTATACAGGGTGTTGGTTATGTTGGGCTGTAGTGGAAGTAGGGTCTACCTAAGGTGGATTAGGGAGGGGCATTCAAGGAGGATATGGTTTAGAGTTTCATTAGTGTCTGTAAAGGGGGAGTTGTGTGGAGTTTATTTTGTTCAGATGGTAATTTAATAGAGGTTTGTGTCCTATTCTTAGTTGGAAAATTGTAGATTGTTCTTTGCGGGGGAGGAAGTTAAAAGGTGTCTCCCTAAAAAAAACCAGTAGACACCCTCAAAATTCTACACTTCTAAAACTTTCTGAAAATCAGCAGATGCCCTCAAAATACATTCTAACCTTTTAGAGCTTTCACTTTGAAAAACATGAGATGTCTTCAAAATACATTCTATCCTTTAAAATGTTTCTTTCTGAAAAACAGCAGTCTCTCTTACCTTTTTAAAACTCTCTTTCTGAAAAACAGCAGACGCCCTCAAGGAGTCATCCTCTCTACTCAAGATGTTCTCGGCAGAAGAGTACCTCCTGCAGGTTGGCGATCTCATCTGAAGCAGGTCATCCACGTTGCCGATGGTGTCTAGGGATGAGCGAGAGTCCCTGGAAGTGCTATCCCCTTCAAAGACGCCAGAGGAGATGGACACATTGCTGGCACTGGAAGACAGGTCAAGGCCAATGGAGTCACTAGTGGAAGATGTATCTCTGAGAAGATCCTCCACACTCGTGCTAGAGCTTCTGCTTTCATTATGCAGACCTTAATGTAAAGAATAGATAAAACATTGGTGAAGTTTTACTGATAGAAATTAAATTATCATCATTTTCTTATATACAAAGGCACAAAATTTGAGAATGAATTAGATTTTTAGGTAAAAAAAAACAACAGTTTTTCAGCACAGAAATCTACAATGTCTGAGGATATAATATGGCCAGTGAACAATCATGACCTTACATTACAAGGTATTCATATTGGACATATTTGAAGTTTTAGTTAAAATCATCACCAGGATTTAAACCCAAAACCTTCGACTCACTCTCCTAAAAATGTATAATATTTAAAGAATATATCAATAAAAATCTTTATAATCAATAATGACTGCCTTCGTCATTGAAGGAAAAGACAAACACTGTACATTGGTCAGGTTAGAATACATACTAAAGAAAATTGAAAAGAGTTTGCATAAGAGTAAGTGAAGTGTGACAAGACACTAATCAAAATGGAAAACTTGATTAAGCAAAAAAAAAAACCCAACATATGATAATAATACTACAACAACAATTTTGAAACAAATAATAATAATAATAATAGGCTTGTCTTCGAATCCGAAGATTAGTGAGGAATACAGTGTTTCCCGTGGCTGTGCAGTCCCAGCTGTGACCTACATATTTTGCCACATCCAGGGCAAGCAAAACCATTGTCCGTAGGTGGTCGGTTTAGATTTTCTTTTCATCGTCTGCGTTTGTCCTCGGCAGCATTAAATGCAAATACAACTTCATAGCCCTGACTTTTTCCCATTAAGGTCGACACATAAAACCAAACAACAACAAAAATATTAAGGTTTTCAATGTTATTGAAATATTTTAGAATAAGATAGAAAAATGTCCCAAAACTTTGGGTGTATGACCATCCCTGACTTGGAGAATCTTAGTTTGACCAGCCAGAGAAGCTGATTGCTTTCAGATGTATAGAGGAAAAAAAAAGCTTTTTATGTGCAACCACAGAATTCTTAAAAGGAAGGATTTCAGCCAGATTCAAACAGCCCCAAGTTTGACAGATTTATAAAATTGTTATCTCTACAAATTTTATGTGTGTGTCTTGTTTCTTCACTTGGACTAGTATATATAAAGATTCAGGTGCCAGCATCAACAGGCTACCACAACTTACCATCAGTGTCCTCCAGGTCTGGTGTCTCCATTCCATAAAACCTTATACAATTGTTATCTCTACAAATTTTATGTGTGTGTCTTGTTTCTTCACTTGAACTTGGACTAGTATAAGTTATGATTCAGGTGCCAGCATCAACAGGCTAACACAACTTACCATCAGTGTCCTCCAGGTCTGGTGTCTCCATTCCATAAAACTTTATACAATTGTTATCTCTACAAATTTTATGTGTGTGTCTTGTTTCTTCACTTGAACTTGGACTAGTATATATAAAGATTCAGGTGCCAGCATCAACAGGCTACCACAACTTACCATCACCGTCCTCCAGGTCTGGTGTCTCCATTCCATAAAACTTTCTCTTGATGTACAAGGGAGTGTTGGGGGCAGGCTCTTCCATCATCTGGAGGATGTCCTCATTGTCTTTGTCTGGACTTGAGAGTGGAAAGGGCAGCATGGTGGGCCTGGTGGGGGAACCTTTAGTGTTGGATAGATACAGGTACGCATTAGTCTGGACATTTGAGTAACCTTAGACATTAAAACAGGTAATGAAGTAAAAACTGATCGCCTCAAGTAAAGTAATCCTTTCAGACCTTGCGATCTATAGGACAGATGATGTTAAGGTCATCTGTTTCAGTGGCTGACAGTTGATGAGAGTGTCATGTGGTCAGCACAATGACCGACCACTTTTACTTTCCCCAAACTAATGTCAGAGAGCATCCTAAAAATTCTGAGACTTGAAATCCCAAACACCAAGATCACCCGAAATCTCTCAGTTTGAAGGCCTAGCTCTTAACCACTCAGCCACCATGCTTCCCTTTCTTAAAAGAATAAAATAGCTTGAGATGACATAGAGAGAAAAAAAAAGGAAATAAATAATCATAGAAATAATGCATACAAATAAAGATAGCAAAGGTATAAATAAACTTATTTAGATCTTGAAACTGTTCACAGCAGAAGTAGTGGGTACTTGTTTTGTAGATGCCCAGGCTTTGATTGTCTTGAAAGAGGTAAAATGTTTAAAGATCTGTATCAATTCTAAAAAAAAAAAAAAAAACAAAAGCTTCAGAACTGAATAATGGGACCCCCAGAAGCAGTCCATTGAAGTAGATATATCCTTCAGAGACGCTGGAGACACCCTTCACAAGCCTGCATCCAACATGACAAGGCAAGTTCTAACCTGGAACCCCCAAGGACAGAGGAATAAGGGACATGGGGACAGTTGGATGGATTTGCCCAAAACCGAGATGCCTGGAGGAAGCTGGTTGGTGCCCCATGCCACAGAAGGAACCACAGGCTAAAATGAGAGAAGATATATCCGTAAACATTATCCTACGAGCTTTAGAGCACATTATTATTATATTATTAGAGCTTTTATATAGCGCTACTTTCATGCTTACAGCACGATCAGAGCGCTTTGGTCCAATCTCATTTGTGGACCGGTGGGGGGGAGGGGGTATCTAGGAGTTGGTTTCCCGTGCTGCCTTTGGGCGCTCAGTAAACACAACTCTGCCCGAGTCGGGTGTCGAACCTTGAGCCCCCTTCTAGGTAGCCGAGCAAGCCAAGCTCAAGACGCACTTAGCCTCTCGACCACGCTTCCCACCATGCTAAAGGTTTGATATATGACATTTTTATATAATAGATTTTTTGTCTGTCTAACATGGCGTAAGGAGGTTATATGAATTTCAATTACAACTGTGAATGGATTTGTTGAGGACTGACCTGCATTGATGCTGTCTGGGATAAAGGCAGCTAAATCTGAATCAGCCTTAGAAACTTTTGGCTCTGCTGATTCATCAAAAACAAACTTCTGCTCCAGAAGTGGGTTTGTTTCATCATGTCCTGCCTCTGTATGTGCTACAATACTCTCTTCACTCACGCTCGTCCGTTGTGTCTTCTGCCTGAGAGTTCTGGCTGCACTGCTGATGTCCTCTCCAGCCAATGAGAATGCTCTTTTGCGATCCAGTGTCAGCAGACGTGTGATGTTCTCCTGCCAGCCAAGCTGCTTGGCCAAACCTTTGGCGGCACCAGATTTGGAAACGATGATGGCCAACAACTGCAAATAAAATAACATGTAGGCCTACAATCCAAGCTTTCATACAAAAATAAGGATGAAATATTGAAGCTTGATTTTTGTAAGGAACAGGTGGAAATGGTTTTTAAAGGTTTAATCATTGAGAGTCCATAAAAAACAAGAACAACGTAAAAAAATACTTTCTACAAAAATCAATCAGTTTGGATCAGACATTTAATAGATTTGTAATAGATATTGACCAACAACAATAAATGTGTGCAATTAAAAATATTTTTGTTTAGCGCTATTTCTTACTTTTAACTTTCTTAATATCTTATCTGGAGCAGTTTGGGAAATAGTGTGTGTGTGTAAGGGACAGAAAGGGATGTCTAGTTAGATTTTACCTCACTTTTTTAAAAGTATTTACAAAAAAAACAACAACCATATAAGGGGACTAATTCAGCTTATACCACCACTTCATTCCAGTACAATTTTGTTCCCTTGTTCAAGATACCAAACAAAATAATTAATTAACTAACTAAATAACTCTCGTGATGTCAGATAAACGAAATAACCAAGAATGTATATGTTACGTTAATATTTTGGTATGATAGTTATATCCCCTTGTTTATGTACCCACCAGTTTGTGAAAGTGAATAGTCTTGCAAGTGTTGTGAACTGAATGGTTTGGTCTTTGTTGAATGTACGAGAGAGTCAAGTTAGTGAGGTCTTGCTCCCGGCTCAGGAAGGTTGGACGTTTACTTCCTGGACTGGTGTTTTGTATTATTTCTTGAGAGTGATATAATTGTGTGCTCTATTTTATATTAAAGTGTTGTTGTTATTCATGAAAAGCTGGAGTTATAGTTAGTTATATTGAGTATTAATTGTTCTTATTTGTGTACCATAAATGAGCCAAGCAAGTATTAATTAATTGTAATTGAGTATTTAAGTAACCCCTAACGAGCCTAAGGCGCCAAGTCAAGCCAAAGCAAGAATAGAAACCTGGCAACATCTACCTTACTAACCTGTCTACTAGCTTCAGATTTGATGTCCATACCACAGTTATGTACCAGTCCAAGTATTGCCAAGACAGCTGCATAGGTCTGAGGTGTTTCTGAGAGCATCAATAAGTGTACAAAAAAATAATAATACAGTTACAGTCTATATTCAAGTTTATTTAGCCAGCTATTCTTTGGTTGACAAAGACTTGGAAGTTGGTTTAATGTAAGTAAGAGCAGTCTAGAAAATACTCTCAAATCAGATATTAATCTAACAATTAAACTGCAGTCTATCAACCAATGAAAAACAGCCTACCTGTGAAAGACACTTGTTCAATAAACCTCTTGATCATTGGTGCTGATATGTCATACAGACTCATCAAGTTAATGAGACCCCAGTGACCAATGTCAGCCAGGCGAAGACGAGATTTGTTCTTTTCATAAACTCTTTCTGACTTCAACAGGATATACAGAATCTGTGAAATCAAATGAACTGGCTCTTTAAGAATTCTATTTTTGCAAGTCATAACTGATTAAAAACAAACCAGCTAGTTGTGGAACTTAAACAGTTTCCAGTGATTCATTAATCACAACTGAGTTGTGACACGCCAAAATGTATTTTCATCAACAAAAAAAATATAAAGAGACATGGGCTTTATGTTTTGTTGTTTGCTTGTTTGGGACTTTCCAACAGAAGATTATTAACTCTTTCTCTCCCAATGGACGATATCAATGTTGATTCCACCTGAATGTGGTAAATAATTACAGAGAGAAAGAGTTAAGGCCCAGTCCAAACTTGAAGGAGGGCAGTAGATGGAAGCAAGCTGCGTTCCAATTTGGGATTATCATGATGACAGTCTGGAGTGCATACCACTAAGGCCAATCGTTGTGGTAGGCCTGAAGACAGACTAGATGTGACAATAAGCTTTTGGTCTCCACTGACCACAGGTTGCCTTGTTGGAGGTCAGTTCAGGCCAATTGTAAGGGGTGGTCTTGATATCACACAACTAGGCGGCCATCCTGCTTAATATTAAGTCAAAGCTGAGTCTTTATTCTCTAGCAGATGCATGTAATGTTTTTTTAATTAAACATCAACATGAAAGAACAAGTAGTTGAAATATGAACACTAAATTTTGAAAATTAAATAGACATAATACTATTGTACATTAGAAAATAAAAGATAGCACAAAAATAACAGCCCAGAATGCCTTCTTTTTTTACATTACGTTATGAATAAAAGTATAACACTTGTGCACAAATTTAATGTCAACATGCCAAATATTCAAATATCAAGAAACCCAAAAAAACAACACAAATTTTTTATACAACTCGTTAAGCAAAAGAAACCATTTAAGGACAAAAGTGAACCGAAATGCCAAAACAAAATTCTGAGATACTAACCTTAACAATTTTTTCATAGAATATGATTGGCTGGCTGGGGTAGGTCAATAGTTTGTAAAACATCTCAGCTTGGTAGGCTTCGTACAGTAACAGTATCAACTGGTCCTGCTTTCTATTGGGGTTCTCTAAGAGCGAGATCAGGAGGTCCATGGCTTCTAAAAGCTACACAATTCAAAAATCAAAAACAACTTAGTAAAGTACAGACATGTGACTTGAAAGAAAATAAAGAGTAAAATATTGTAATGTTCCTCTTTTTTGGTCAACGGTTAATTAGCAGAGTGATTTGTGACCAGCCTTTACTATCCCCAACTTAAGTCAGGTACTCTTTAAAGTTGGATGAACTCATAGGCACCCTAAAAAGTCCTCACCAGGATTTGAACCCAGGACCCAAGGTTCAGATGCCAAGCACTTAACCACTCTTAGCGTTATAATCATTCTGTGATAACATATAGTGATTGATGGCAATATGCATAGAGCAAAACTTTTTGAGTGGAGGAGGGAAAGAATGAGTTCATTTTTTCCCCCTTGCAAGTCAAAGGATTTTTCCCCAGAGTAAATGTAATTTACTTAACAAAAGCTTACTTTATCCTCTTAAACTAGCTTTGGTCGACTTATGGCCTACATTTTAGCCGGCATGGAATGTTTTAGTTTTACTAAGTTTTAGTAACAAGATGCCCCTTTTTTTTTTTTAACAACAAAAGTCTACTGTTAAAGCTCACTGACCAATGCAGGTTGCTTCACAGCCAGCAAAAAACTCATGATCTGAGTCAGCTCTTCGGATTTGATGGTATTCATGACGTAGAACTTGATCAGAGAGAACAAGGAAGTCCTGATCACTTTCCCATCATCCTCACTCAGGTGACTGTCTTCTGGTGTACTGAAACAACAAGCGATTGCCATACAAGATTTGTTAATTCAAACTAAGTTGTATGTTTTACAAGCTTAAGGCTTTTCTTTCAACAATTAAGACATATTATAAAGTCTTTAATAATTTGGTTTATAAGCACTTTGATTTTAGAAAATTTTTTTTTTAATTCAAAGAAATTTACCTAAGGACCAAAAAGAAAACAAAATTAATTAAAGTTTAAGTACAGTCAACTTAACATTCATATTTAATTTTCCATCAGAAAAAAAAAAGGCTAACTGAATAGAATTGATAGAATCCACAACATTCATGCTATTAGCATATTAAATTTCCTGAATCATGGATGGTGCACACACCAGAAGTAGAAAGAAGGGTGAAAATGTTGGTGGTAATTACAGATGTGACTGCAGCTGCGTATCAAGGGATGGCCTCTTTAGTCACAAGAGAAGATGCAAAGGGAAACAGTCATCTCTTGAGACTTTTGAATCATATTGTTTACCTCAATCATTTTGCTAGCCAAGCCAAGTCAGCTATTTGTTTGACACAGTACACAATGTATCTTCAATCTCTCTGTGAACATTAGCTACTGGTTTGTTCCAACTAAATTAATGACTATATAAAAAAAAAAAGCACTTAGATATGCCTAAATGAATTTAGTTAGTGAAACTCAGGAGGATAATAAAATTGAAAAACAAATGTAAACCTGTAATAAGCTCTGATGATGTCCAAGAAAAACTGGACTCCATATTTGTTTCTGAAATACTTCCTGTCGTCTTTGATGAGTGTGTTCAAGTACTGGATGTGACCTGGGAATGGAAATCATTTTTACAAAACTTATATCAACTGTCTGTCTGTATGGTAAAAATTTTGGACATGTTTATTCTCCCTTTTTCCATTCTCAGATCAAGTTAAAACTTTGCACAATTATTCATTTAAACTGACAAGACATGAATCAATCAAACAAATATTAACCTATTAGTTAATTGTTGGTGATCAATTATTTTGTTAGATTTCAAAATAAGGGGAAAAAATGCTACTTAATGAGAGATGTTGATATATATATATGGATTTAATCTCCTATTACATTTGGACAAGTTTTTTCTCCCAACACTCATTCTCCAATCAAGATGAAATTCATAGTCAACAAGAAAACACAAATCAATCCAATAATTAACCTATTAATTTCGTACTAGTTCATTCATTTTGTTTTATATAGCAGAAAGGGAGCTAAACTCTGTAATTTTCAAATAAATGACAGTAATTAGTCATTGTTTCCATTACATAAGCTTTGTTATTTTAAGTATTCTTTTTTTTTCTATTGCTTTTTATATCTTTTGTTTGCTTTACAAGTTTCAGATGTTCCTTCAGAAAAGAAGATTATTACACAGCAAAAGTGCCTAGAACTCAGCAGCCTAAGGCTGACAAGAAGAAGAAGGAGGAGGGTTATAACAATAAAAGAATTGTTATTTAATAATCTTACAAAGTACCAAGTAACTCAAAATACTACTCTAAGTTTAAGATTATGGCACTTGCTATTAATATTCAGAGATCAGTTTTAGTCTAAGCAAAGTAACAAGACTAATTGTCCGACCAATTCTAACTGCAAACTGTTTTAGTCTATGCAAAGTAACAAAACCAATGTCCTACCAATTCTAACAGCAAACTGTGTTTTGCTCCATAAGGAGAAGTCAAACAAAATGTAGTGGTAGATGTGTTGCAGTAATGTCGACTTGACCGCTGTCCTGTCATCACAATCTTCAACCAGATACTGGACAGCCATCAGGACAGTGACATCCATGAAGTCTGGATGAACCTGAAACAATTTCACAACACAGTTTTACTGTTCAAACAGTTAGATATAATTTAAACACAATAGGTCATTTGCTATGGTCCAGCGAATTTGTATTTCTCTTACATTTCAAGGAAGTGGAACTATTTGTTCAACTGCTAGATTTTATATATATATAATATATAATATAAAAGGCAGGCGACCCAAAGGCAGACCCCGAATGCGTTGGATTGATGATGTGGAAGCAGATCTGCAACAGCTTGGGGTTAGGGCGTGAAGACAAAAGGCCCAGGAGAGATCCGAATGGAAGAATGTGTGCAAGCAGGCCAGAGCCCTTCAAGGGCTGTAGCGCCACTGGGATGGATGGATGGAATATAAGTTAGCCTAAATTCTTAAAAATAGTTCTTACAATAATCTATGTGGAAGTTAACTGTGACCAACAATCATTAGGATCTCTCCGACACATAGACCAGCCTTTTCTCAAACTTTTTCCTTAACAGAACACTTCGCACATTCCAAGTATTAACTCTTTCTCTCCATAATTATTGCCCACATTTAAATCGGATTCTTTATTTTGCTTAGTAGCATTTCACTAACCTGTCATGATTAAGCTTCAAAAACTTTTTTTTATTTTATATCAGAAAATGTTTTATTTGGTATAGAATTAAAGGGGAATGCTGCTGTCAAATCAGTGAACATCAATACTGACCAGTGGGAAGACATAGCTCTAGACCGCACCAGATGGAGAGAGACAGTGACCAAGAAAGCTATGGACAGCGAAAGAGCATGGGCCTCAGCTCTGGAAGAAAAGCGGACAACGCGGAAAATGACCAGCTCCTCTACGACTGTAGCGAAGACCACCTTTACCTGCGATACTTGTGGACGGGAGTGTCTCTCCAAAATAGGGCTCCACAGCCACACGAAGAAGTGTGCGAGATGAACCATAGTCGTTCTACGACTGAAGGAGGCCAATGATGAAAGGGGAATGCATGTTCTTTTTATATATGACAAAGTAAAGCTTATACAATCAGACATTATTTAATTTAATGGTCAAAATCAACAATGGTATTGTCAATTAGGAGAGAAAGAGTTAAGAGAACACTGCTTATTTTTGTTTTAGAGAGATTAATTCATGTGGTGGCCTACTTGTTAATTATTCCAGTAGCTTGTGGAACACCTAGTCAGGTCTCTTGGAACACAGCTAGGGAGACACTGAGATAGAGGATCATAGAACTTTGACCTTTGATCTTAGAACTTTGTCCATGATAATCAAAAAGTTTGTAAAAAAGAGGGATTAATTATGGTGTTTTTTGTTTTTACCACAAGGAGGAGAAAGAACCCCACCCCCTAATATCCAATCAGTAGACACAGCTCAAAACAAAACATTTGGGTTGTTATTACAATTAGTGGTTATTATTGCTTTTGAATAAAATGTCTTCAAGTTCTTTGAGTTTTTGAGTTAAGGCACAATTTAGGCCATGTCGTGCCCGCAATCAAAATATCTTCAATGTTACTTGCATGTGTAGTTTAGTTTTAGTTTTAGGCACATCGGCACAGTATAGGCCATGTTGTGCCCGTGCATGTGTAGTTTTTGTGGACATGAAGTAGGAGTGGGCAGAGGGTGGAGGTTTCTGTGTTGCCTTTAAATGCTCTGCAAACTCAGCTGGAGTTCAATATCAAATTCAATAGTTCTAGTCTACATATAGTTTTAAGATCGAGCCTTCTCAGACAGCCAAGTGGTGTATGCCACACTGCCACACATCCAAAGATTAACAAAAAAAATAATTTATTAACAAATCCAATACTTCTGTAATGTATTTCTACTGCTGTCTCTGAAATGATTTAGGAACTAATTCTTGTTTCAGAGGATTTTTTTTTTGTATCTAGTGATTTAATGATTTTCCTAACAGCCATGTTTGTTTTTTTTTGTTTTTTTTAGTTCTCATTTGTTATTTATTACATAATTATTAAAATACACAATGTAGAAATACCTTTGG
Organism: Biomphalaria straminea; assembly: GCA_021533235.1. Taxonomy (NCBI): domain Eukaryota; kingdom Metazoa; phylum Mollusca; class Gastropoda; family Planorbidae; genus Biomphalaria; species Biomphalaria straminea. Next base: position 21,472,640 of record JADKLZ010005465.1, read on the forward strand.
CCAGGAGGGACTCATTAACCTTGGCTGTCTACCCAGCAAGGAGAAGGACAACTCTGAATTCAAACCTCTGCTGCTTTGCAGCTACACCCAAACATGGACAGGGTTTGGGAGTTAACCCTGAGGATAAATCAGGAGCTGACAAATCTTAGGCAGTTTGCATCAAACAGTGCTACACCCTTGCAAAATCAGCAATGCTACTGACCCAAACTGAATCCACACTTGGTGTTCCTTTGGATACATCAGCTGTGTGGTGTGGTGTGATAGTTGTGTGGGGGATACCTATAAGACACTTTGTATATTAAAGTACTTTCTGATTTTATAATTTAAATAATTTTCAATCTACCTTTTGCATCAGCATCCCCAGAGTGGAAGCACAGTGTGAGCGAACAAAGTTGTCCCTGTTGACCGACTTTTCTTTTAGCATGCATCGCAGCATGGTGATGAACGCAGCCAGTTGGTTGTGGTCCAGTTTAATTTCTAGGCAAAGATACAAGGCCAAGTTATTCCTTTACAAGCAACTTCTTTCTATAACAAGTGCTGCAGTGATTGGATATGGAATAGACATCCTAACACAGTAGTGTACTACTGACCACAACGGTCCATTCTCCATGTTTCTCAAGATCTCTACTAGAACTTTACTACTGCTTACAAACTACATTACTTTTCTTAAGAACTGTTTCCATGACTTTTTTCTTTAATTATGCATGTAAACGTCAGATTGTAAATCTATCATTTTAATTCTTGTCAGTACAATACTTCTGAATTAAATAATACCCAATTCCAAACCCTGGCAGAAGACAGATGCAGACAGCAAAAAGAGAACTTAAACAGATCCCTGCATGGGCGCCCGCAGGGGGGTGCAAGGGGGTGCACTTGCACCCCCCTGGATTCTGAGTAGCAAAATTCTAGACATTACCATTTTTTTTTTTTTGCATCATTAAATCAATTAACTTCTTAGTAGCCACTGAGCAAGTAGTAAGTCCACTGTAGTACAATCATAAGGATAAGTTAATGTTCGAGTTGACTAGTCTAGGTTTAATAGGAATAGATGGCCGACGTGCACCCCTCTAGATTCTAGTAGCCACATTGTAGTAAATTTTATAAAAAATAATTTCTTAGAAGTAGCAATTTAAGAAGTTTTGCTTCCACTGAAGTACATCTGAAAGGAAAAACTAATGTTTCAATAAACTCGACTATGCTAATCAGGTGTTGATGGCTGACCATGTACGCTTTATTATAGTCTTGCATTTTTTGTACTATAAAAAAAGTGTGAAATATTCTATTGCACGTAAGTCGTGACAATTTGTTATCTCTTGCACATAATTAGACTTATTTATTATTATATTTAGTTAGGGTCTAGAATGGGAGAAATATTTTTTTCTTTGTCTTGGAGACGAAATCCTTGCTGATTTTATTTCAATACGATAAATGTGAAAGCTTTTTTGAACAAGAATGAGGAGTGCAGTCATATGTGTAAATGTATTTATGTAATGCAGAGTTAAAGGTCGGCTTTAGTTCTAGATAGCAGGTTAAACACGTCCACCAGTTTACGATTGCAGACTATACAAGAAAGCTCTTAATAATAATAAAGTTTTATTTATAGAGCGCTGTTAACAAACTTGATGTAGGCTCAAGGCACTGTGATAACATTACAAACATAACAAGGTTACAAAGACAGTTAGTGAGAAAACGCAAACTCATTATCGGTCCCCGAAGTGGTCCACTCATGCTGGTAAAAAGACAGGTATCAATATTTTCAGAAAGAACATCATAATCAAATTCTTTCAAAGAAAAATGACAGAGAAAAATGGAAAAAGAAGGTTAATAGATCTTGTGTGGTCCAGTAGACCAAAGGATATGTGAAAGTGGATGTGGAGTCAAATGTGAACCTGGCCATAATTGATATCTTATAATCAATATCTTATTGATCTAATTGTCTGTAAGGGTCAATCTCTTAAAAAATGTCCTTTTTAGATGGTTTTACATGTTTCGTGTCAGCTGTAGTTCACGTGATAATATGAATACCTACTTATTAATTGTTGTTTTAAATTAGGTTCCACTTATTTGCATATTAAATAGATTTGTTTCTCTATAAAAAAAATGAAAATTATTTTTGGATCGGTGTTTTAGCCTGTATGATAAAACTTAAATAGAGTAGTGAAACAAATGTAAAAAAAAGTAATTTTCTACAAAACACCATTTGCATAAATGTGTTGAAAATATGGTAAATAATTACCTCCCTTACTAAAGAGCTTCCCGTGTTTGTTACTATTTATAGTGAATAGTTGTAAAAGTGGTGTAATTTATGAAAAAAACTGCTTGCATAAGTGATTTAAACAATTAGATTTTTCGCTTTTAGAAAAGCAGAATCTAGTCTTGTTTTCCGATGGGCTATTCGTGCGGCGTTATTCAGAATTCGCTGCAGCTTTGCTATGACCTAATCATTGAAGCTGAAGATAACGGCCCTATGGATACACTATGGAGTGAGAAATAAGAACCCAGTCACAATTTTGAGATGATTTGTTTGGCGGATGTTAATTCGTTGTTAACATTTTCTGTTAGATCGGCCGTAGGTAGGCATAGACAGAACGGATAAGCTTAACAACGCGTAAAGTAAATTGTTTGTTCAAATGTCAAATATTTAATTTGAAACAAATATTTAAAGGTAATATTATTATCGAATAGGGGGGGGGGAACCAGTTCCTTTCTTTATTATTCTCCGTAGACGGAAATTTGCACCCCCCTGGAAAAAATCCTGCGGGCGCCCATGGATCCCTGTTGGATTAGAGATATGTTTGCATGAGATATAGCCCAAAAAATGCAGGTCGCAAATTGTGTTGAGTAGTTGAGTGAAATACTACTCCCATCCTTAATCTTTAGTCAAAGTTTCCCCTTTCAGACCTTGCGATCAATATCTCAAGGTAACCTGTTTTATGGCCAATGATTAATGAGCTGGGTGTTATGTGGCTAGCACAATGACCAACCACCTTAACTTTTCCCAACCAAAGTCAGGCACCAATTAGAGTTGGGTGGATTCAGCGGCACCCTAAAAATCCAGAAATTCAAAATACCAGTCTTCACCAAGATTTGAACCCAGGACCCCAGGTTTGGAAGCCAAGCTTTTAACCACTCAGCAACCACGAGCCCCATTCTTTAGACTAGAAGACAATGTTTATATGACTGCCTAATCACCCCTGAAACGGAAAAGGATCAAGAAAACCAACCTGTTGTTAGTGAAGCTCGACTATCCACAATGGCCCAGTCATCAAGGTCAAGCTCTTCAGCCTCTCCCCTTGTCGGGGAACTAGGGCTCTCATCTGGAAGCTCTGTGACTCTCTGGTCCAAGAGTTCTAACAAGGGGAATAACACTTGGATGCCACCCAGGCAATTTATGACATCCTGAAAAAAAAAATTGTATTGTTAAGAAAATAATAAACAACAAACAAATTCTTGTTTCAACAAATTTTTTTTTTTACAAATATTGTTTAAAGGCCGATTCAGAAAAAGTTGGATATGTTTATAACTATAAAAAGCAAAAAAGTATAGGTATCCCTTTCAAACCTTGCAATCTATGAGGGTAGAAGAAGTAAAGCTTGTCTGTTTCTAAGCTGACTGTTTACAACAGGGATCATGTAGCCAGCACAATGAATGACCATCTTTAACTCTACAATGTATGTCGGGTACTCATTAGAGTTGAGGCATCTTGAAAATCTCAATCTCAATTTATAGAGTTGAGGCATCTTGAAAATCTCAAATCTCATTCTATAGAGTTGAGGCATCTTGAAAATCTGAAATCCCTATCTATAGAGTTGAGGTATCTTGAAAATCTCGAAACTCATTCTATACCTGGATTTGAGTTCGAGAACCTTAGCTTGGGAGTCAAGTGCTTTACCACTCTGCAACCATGCCTCAATATATTTATAGATTTGTTTTTGTTTGTTTGTGGCCAAATATATATATACTAGTCGACCGGCGGCATAGCATACGCCGCTATTTTCCAGGGCAGGCCTTAGGCACTGCAACATATGCGACCGCAGTGGGTCCCGCACTTTCATTGGACCCGTGCTAATTTTTGTAGGTGTATAAATTATTAAATCAAGTTACATGAAGTTAATTCCTTTTTCCAGTCTATATTTATTTATGTCTATGCTATTTTGTGAATGAAAATAGTGCGGATTTGGATACACCATTTCCATTCACACCATGCTGCGCCATGGGATCTTCCCATTTAGTTGTTATAAGTGAAATCATGAATAAAAAATAATACAACACATGCGACCACAGTGGGTCCCGTGCTAATTTTTAGGTGTATAAATTATAAAATTGAACCATTTTATAAAACATAAGAGATTTCCCGCGACCTCTTGATTTACCAGGAGCCCCCAGGAAATCTCCTGAAATGTTATTAAATACTATGCCGCCGGTTGAAAAAGTCCTGGAAATTTCCGGACATTATTAAAATCTTTTTAAAGTAAAAAAAAAAATATGCTATGCTATTTTGTGAATGAAAATAGTGCGGATTTGGATATATTATTTCCCATTCACACCATGCTGCGCCATGGGATCTTCCCATTTGCTTGTTATAAGTAAAGCGAATGCGTGAATTCATGAATGAAAAATACTATGAATGGAGCTAAAAAAAATGGCTAATTGACCTTAATTACGCGATATTAAGAATATAGCTGCACTCATGTAACATGGCTTTAGAAAAACAAATTTGAATGTTAATTTGAGTAAATGGACTATAATTAGTATGTTCATGTGCTAAAGCATAAAACTATCTCTGCGAAGAGAAGTTCTATAATCTTATAGAGTTGAATTCGAGTTTTATATCTAGACCAAGATCTAGGAATAGAGAGATTAGATACCTTTCATAATCATGTCTAATGAACGAATGTGCGTAATTTTGTGATATTAATTAAAGTACTTTTAAAGTCAAACCTGAGAGTAGACTCTATCTGTGTATTGTTGTTCTAGTTTCAATAGTCTAACGACACAATAATCTGGAAATACTTTTAATATTATTACAAAAATTGAGAAGAAGAGAATTATATAAACACCACTTTCCTTCATTCACAAAATAGTGCGGATTGGGATGCACCAATTTCCATTCACACCGCGTGCTGCGCCATGGGATCTTCCCAATTACTTCTTGCTCGTTTGACCTCTTACTTATATATATATGTATATACACAAAAGTCCATGGTCTTTCTGATTAGACAGTTAAATAGAGGGTGTTTTGGCTTTATTTTTCTAGATAGCTAATGGTTACATTAAAACTTAAATGTGACAAAAACTCACTTTTAAATCCCAGTTGATACACTTGTTGCCTGAGAATGTGCCATGATTTTGAAAAGGTGAAAGGTCAGCACACACAGAGCCCTTGCAAGCCTGGCGGAGATATTGAAAATAGATTTTTGGTTCTTTGAAAATTAATAAGCAATGTCATAAGCAATGACAGTATTTAACCAGTACATCGGACATAATTTTAAATCAGGCAAGGCCTTGAACTTAACATTCAAGTTGAAATATACTAGCAGTTGTGTTCATGCTCACCTTTGCACTATACCTGGCTATCAGCTTACTTGGCAAGTCAGCCATTATTGCATCAGTGGAAAAATGGAACAGGGAATTGATGCCTGAAAAAAAAAAGAGATAGTTTTATGTGGCAGATAGCAGTGGAGCTTCTATTCAGACCAATGTCAGAGTAACAAAATATAACTAGCATGGATAATATTGTCTAGTCATTAGATAAATCTGATGTATCTAATTCGTTTTTAGTTTTGAAAAATTCAAATAAAACGAAGAGTAAAAAAAAGATGAAGTGATGAAAATCAGAAAAGATTAATTCCAGCAAGAAGCAGCACTAAAAACAAATCAAGAGCTATGCATTGTCATTAACAAAAGTGTCAATGTCCCTCAAACATGAGACTGATGCCTTATTGAAGAGTAAGACTACTCTATTGATCCTTATTGAACATATGATCTGATCTTACTCCTGCAAACCTCATGCAACACTCTGTCACAATCTCACCAAGTGTTTTCGACTCCCAAATCAGCATAAGATTTCCTTGTTTGAGACCCGATCTGTGTAACTGAGTCTCAGAATCCGCCTCAGCCTTTTTGTGATGAGCCACATCTAGTCTCTTCTCAATTTTGACAGATGACTTCCATGTCTCACATGCATATGTTGCAGTTGGAATGACCATTGCGTTGAGAAGGTATATTTTTGTCTCGAGTCCAATGGCTTGGCTTGTCCAAATAGGCTGCAGCCTTTGGATCACAGACCTATATAATACTTAGGCTGGACATGGAAATATCTAACACTACTTAAAAAGGTCATGATAAAACTTCAAAAAAGCTTCAACAAAGCATTGTTTTATAAAGTAGAGTAAAAAGTAAAGTTTTTTTTTCAACCCTGACCTATGTAAGATATCATTTAATGTTTAGATCTAGATCTAGTAATTGAACATCAAAAATAAGAGCACTCGCGTCTCATAATTATTATTGTGAAATTTGTAGATACATAATCTAGAAAGATCTAGGTATATTATCTAGGATTTTCAAAACATTATCTCAATGGAAACTAACAAGAAATGGCTTTATTTCACAGATTTTTGTGAATATATAGTTCTGTGATTTATGACCCATTCTATTTAAAATCTGCAAAATGGTATAGCATTTTGTCTAAACTTTGATAACTAGAAATCATTACTTTTTTATGATAGAAAAGATTAATTTTCCTAGATTTGGGGTGACTTCCCTTACAGCTTGAAAAAGTTACATAAAAAACAATCAATATATATATATATATATATATATATATATATATATATATATATATATATATATATAGGTTTTTGATCTGATCATTGATGGATAAGAGTTTGTTTCCATTTTCCAGTCTAGGTATAAAATATATAGGTCTATGGTTGTGATGTAAAGAACTCTTCTTTCAATTAAAAACAACATTATGCCACATAAGAAAAGCAAATACAATATGCAAAGACGACAACTTGAACTTTTTTTCACCTTCCCCAATCAATGTGCATCGCTGATACAGTCTCACAGAGTTAGGAAGAAGATAGATTGTATCGTTCAGTTGTTGCCTTAATGGACAGAAGTTCCGGGTGGGTGGCGGTTGTTTTCAAAAATTTTTCCTAAATAGCTGAGACATCTTTGTTAAAAAAGTTCTTTCATTTATGGTTGGGTTGTGCTTGTGGTTTTTGACACTCCTTTTTTATAACACAATCTAGCTCTTTTTTTATAAGACAATCTAGCTCTTTTTTTATAA
>JADKLZ010005465.1:21487365-21520986 GCA_021533235.1 Biomphalaria straminea
AGCCTCTCGACCACGCTTCCCATTTTATTTAAATGATTGGGAATACTCTTTGTAAAACTGTCTGACTACAAAGAGAAAGTAAACAACATCCAAATGAGCTTATGGTCTGACTGAAACTATGGTCTGAATGAATTAAAACTATGGTCTGGGTTTTCAAGAAACAATTAAAGACGAATGCAGTGTATTCCTACCAACAGTCTTGAGTTGAAGGTTCGAGTGGTTTTGTAACAAAGTGATCAATACCCCAACCATCTTTCCTCTACAGCAGGCCATTCTGTTTCCATAACTGGCAGTGCAGACTTTCTTCATTTCTTCACTCAACCACACCTGTGGGGGAACAATGAATTAAAGTCAATGAAATAAAGTCAATGAATTAAACTCAATGCAATGAAGTCAATGCAATAAAGTCAATGAATTAAAATCAATGCAATAAAGTCAATAAATTTAAGTCAATGAAATAAAGTCAATGAATTAAAGCCAATGAATTTAAGTCAATGAAATAAAGTCAATAAATTAAAGTCAATGAAATAAAGTCAATAAATTAAAGTCAATGAAATAAAGTCAATGAAATAAAGTTTCTTTGTGCGACTCATCAAAGAATCAAAGGAAAAAATATAGTTACAATGATGTCATTTAGCACTTTTAGGATAATGTCAACTCAATTTTCAGCTGTTAAATTTGTTTTCTTGACCATATAACATTGAGTATCAGATATTTTCAAGATTTTTAAGGGCAAAAAAAACTTAAAATATGAGTTCACTTGTGTCAAACTCTGATTATCTAGTTTTATTTAAGGCTTACTAGTTAGAACCAAATCGAGTAACTTTATTTTATTTTATTTTTGATGTAATCTAGAACCAATTCTAAAATCTTAATCAAAACTTAATACTTAAATCTAATTGCCAGCATAATCCACATATTTCTAGATCTAAATGTGTTTTTTTTTTATTATTTAAGCCTTGATTTGTCTAGAAATCCCTATCTAAATTGATATTCAATTTTTTCTAGAAATACAATTTTCAAAGAGTTTAAGAGGCAAGCCAAACCTGAAGCTCAGGAGTCTGAATGTGTTCCAGCCATTTCATCAGCAAAACAGCAGCCTGGGTGTTCCTGATCACATGACATTTTGTAGTTTCGAAAGGTCCTTCTTCAATCTATTTCAATGTAGAGAGTAAAGACATTTTTTTCTTAGTAATGTTTAAAGCATTTATTCTTTAGTTAATCTTCACTTAATGACATTTCACTTTTTGTTTTGGATTAAACAATAATCCCCAAATATTTCTTGAGCATCTCAAAAACAATCAGATTAAACACTAATAGAGGGAAAAAAATGCTGTATTAATAATATTGTTCCCTGCTATCAGACAAATTTAAATATCATGTAGGAAAAAACTGTAGCACTGGATTCATTCATGTTATCAAACAAATTAATAATAATAATAATAATCTTTATTATCTGTGTAGAAATAAGTTTTATAATAGTGCATTACAAAAAGAGGGTCAAAAGATCATGTGTGGTGTCCCGATGGTCCAACAGACCAAGGGAAAGTGAATGTGAAAATGAAGCACTGGATCTATATAAAAGTTAGAAGAAGCCATGTTTTCATGATAGTTCAAACATTGCCTACTACCATCCCCTGTGGTTCTACGGGTGGGCTTGGGCAAGGATGTAAAAAACTTCATTTCTGAAGGAACATATGAAATCCTAAATAAAAAAACAACAACAACAAAAATTAAAGCCCACTAATCCTGAAGAAAAATCATCTTTACTCATGTACCCATTAGAGTTGGGTGGCATCAGGATGACCTAAAATCACATAGTTCAAAACAGTTCGAAACCCTAGTCTTCACTGGGATTTGATCTCAAGACCTCATGGTTCAGAAGCTAAGTGCTTTCCCACTCAGCCGACGAGACACAAATTGTAATTCAAACTTGTGATGTTCCATGTTGGATTTATTTAATTGAAGTATTCATATTTCAGCATGAGGATATTTCTTATTGTATCATGTAAAAATGAGGAAAAAGAATCAAATCAAATCTTATACCTCTTTAACTAATGTGTTTAAATATGTATCCTGTAAGTTAATCATATACTTCTTTACCTAATACATGTTTAAATATGTATCCTGTAAGTTAATCATATACCTCTTTACCTAACACATGTTTAAAAATGTATCCTGTAAGTTAATCATATACCTCTTTACCTAATACATGTTTAAATATGTATCCTGTAAGTTAATCATATACCTCTTTACCTAATACATGTTTGAATATGTTTCCTGTAAGTTAATCATATACTTCTTTACCTAATACATGTTTAAATATGTATCCTGTAAGTTAATCAGATACCTCTTTACCTAATATTATTATAGTTCTTATATAGCGCTACTTTCATGCTTATAGCATGCTCAGAGCGCTTTGGTCCAATCTCATTTGTGGACCAGTGGGGGGGGGGGGCGGGGGTATCTAGGAGTTGGTTTTCCGTGCTGCCTTTAGGCGCTCAGTAAACAGCTCTGCCCGAGTCGGGTGTCGAGCCTCGAGCCCCCTTCTAGGTAGTCAAGCCAAGCCAAGTGCCTCTTAGCATCTTAACTTCCCACAACCTAACACATGTTTAAATAATGTATGTAAGTTAATCTTATACAATACATCTTTACCTAACACATGTTAACAAATAATTTAGACCAGTTGTTTCCCCCTTTGCACACTGAATGAACTAAATCTGGTAAACTTAATACTTGCACATTTTCAGACTAAATGAAGAAATAAAGTGTCAGAAGGCTCTCTGTAAAAGTAACATTTTAAATACAAACTGTCCAATTTTTTTTTCAAACATGTTACGTCTATCTATTTTATACATCTGTATATAATATGGTAATGTACAATTTTACTCACCAAATCTAACAGACATACAAGCAGTTCTCGAGACGGCTGTCCACAATCTCTCAATATCTGCAGGAACTCGTTATATCCAACACACGTCTCAAACATTCCCTGGGAAACATTTAAAAAAAAAATCTAAACAAATATTAAATTTCATAGATGATAATTGACACCAATAACAACCATTTCATTTTCCATATGCTAGAACTATTTCGTACAAGTCCTCCTTCTTCCCTAGTGCCATAAAAGAATGAAATGAGTTGCCTGTATCAGCCAGGAAAAACAACAACTTAGCAGAGTTTATGTCATTGATTAACATGCATGACAAGATTGACACATGAAATGGGTGGGGACATAATTATCTTCTTAGTTAAAGTAATGTCTTTAATATATTTGATAAGATATGATAATAAGACTAAATTAAACAGAGTTCCCCCTGTGAAATAGCAATCTATAATGTTGCTCAGAATAGGACACAAGATTTTCCCCTAAAAGAATAACCCACACGTAAAAATATCCATCACACAGTAGACACTCTTCCCACCCTTATGAGACTGTCACTTATACGTCTGTAGACTGCCCCCAATTTAATTCACCAACAACCAAGCATAACCAACACTCTGTAGGACTGTGTGGAAAAACTGAAAAAAAAAAACGGACTATTTGTCCCTGGCAAAGACTGCAAAAGAGCAGTTAAATGACACAGTAATAAACGATTCGAACCCCCACTCCTAGTCTCACAGCATCTTTTAAATTTCCCACACTTTACACAAGCATATAATTAAATCTATGCAACTTTCATAAATAAAGATTCAACAGGTCTAAATATTTGTTTCACCAAAAATCTTCAGACCTACTTTTCTATGGTATTTATGTTTTATAATGGGGTCCATTCACCAAATGTAAACAAACAACATTTTCTCTATATGTTCTATACAAATTACGCAATCCGTATGTGTGTCACGTGATCCATATTTTTCACTATTTTATCAATATTATGACGTGGCTAAATTTGTTTATTTACATTTGGTGAATGGACCCCATTGTCTCGCCTATTGAACAAAATGATGCAACTAGAATATCTAACCAAAGGACTAAGTAATTACCTTTGCATTTGGTGACCCAGAGAAAATGCTCTGTAGTGTTTTGACTATTGCACAAGCAAGTTTTTGAAGATCTAGTCCCTGAAACTGAAAATAACTTTAAATGTGAATGTATTCTAATGCCTTGAACAGAAATATAGACTTTGGTGAATAAGACTCATCTAAATACATCAGAAGAGGTGATCTAATCTAAAAATGTCTGTGTTGCATCTTCGATGAAACGAAAATAAAGTTTTATGGATATTACTATTATTTATTTATGTAAAATGTATTTCAGTGTTTGCATAGAGTATCTAATTCCAATTGTGTACATGGAGTGAAGAGTTTGATCATTGTATTTGTAAATATATAGTAAATAGCACTGGATAGAATCTTGGTTGTAAGGTGTAATGAATTATATGTTAATTGGTCTATTAGGTAAAGTAGAGTTATGACCCTTGAAAGATTGTTATTATTGTTAGAGATTAGTTTTTTTGAGTCTTATTGTATAAGTACTGTATAAGTCAGTTTCATAGTTGTGTATACTTAATAGTTTAACATTTGATGCCGTTGGCTACAATTACAGTTATTCTGATTGTTTTTAATTAAATTGAATATCTCTGTTCTTAATAGATCCCTGGCAGCTTTTTGAATTATTGAAAGAAGTAGGTTTCTGTGTTCATGTCAAGGTCAGGTCAAGAGTTCACAACAGAGAGAATCTAAAAATGGTCTTAGTGCTGGCCTAGTACATTAAACAAATATAAATCCGTTTCAGTTACTAATATTTCTAGCCTCCTTAAGAATATTTCTGGAGACCCTCGCTTCAAGCCAACTATGCCATGCTCTAGCCTCCCTAAGAATATATCTGGAGACCCTCGCTTCAGGCCAACTATGCCATGCTCTAGCCTCCCTAAGAATATATCTGGAGACCCTCCCTTCAGACCAACTATGCCATGCTCTAGCCTCCCTAAGAATATATCTGGAGACCCTCCCTTCAGGCCAACTATGCCATGCTCTAGCCTCCCTAACAATATATCTGGAGACCCTCGCTTCAGACCAACTATGCCATGCTCTAGCCTCCCTAAGAATATATCTGGAGACCCTCGCTTCAGGCCAACTATGCCATGCTCTAGCCTCCCTAACAATATATCTGGAGACCCTCGCTTCAGGCCAACTATGCCATGCTCTAGCCTCCCTAAGAATATATCTGGAGACCCTCGCTTCAGACCAACTATGCCATGCTCTAGCCTCCTTAAGAATATATCTGGAGACCCTCGCTTCAGACCAACTATGCCATGCCAACATTGAAGCCACAATCTATAAAATCACATACCAACATAGTTTTGTATGGCTGCATTATGAGTGTATGCAGATGTGTTCATTTCAGTACAAAGTGAATAGACTAGTTATAAAAAAAGAAAGGTATAGTAAAAAAAAACAAATGATGTCATTCTCTTTTGTTTCGACAACTGATGGTTAACTAGGGTGTTATGTGGTCATAATAATAACAATAACTGACAGCCTTATACTTTCCCCAACTAATATCAGGTACTTATTTAAAGTTGGGTGAGCTTACAGACATCCTAATAATCACAAAAGTCATATCCCTGTCTTCACCAGGATTCAAACTCGTCACCCTTCAGTTTTTAAGTCAAGTGCTTTACCGTTCAGCCATCAAGCACGATTGCTTGGATGAAAATAAGATCATAACAATTTCAACTTCTCATTTTATTTACCAAGGTTAAATCTAAATGAAGAGATACTTAAAATGATATGGAGGAGGGCTTGATGTAAAATGAATGATAAAAACATAGGACTGAGTCAGCTTTTAACAAACCTGGCTGCCTTTTAACAAGGAGACAAGTCCTTCAAACAGATTGTCACTCATCACCAATGCCTGTAGTGCCACTTTATCAGAACAGTTCACTATATCTCCAATGCTGCCTGGTAACAACAGAATAAACAAATCATTACATAATCCAATCAAATCACCCCTTCCCTTCTTGAGACTATGGATCATCATAGATTGAGATGAAAGCCCAGACATTAGCTGTAGTTGGACAATATCACCTGCACAGCAGTTCCTCAGTGGAACCCCCATTCAGACTATGGATCATCATAGATTGAAGAAAAAGCCCAGACATTAGCTGTAGTTGGACTATACCACCTGCACAGCAATTCACCAGTGGTAGCCCCCTTCAGACTATGGATCATCATAGATTGAAGAAAAAGCCAAGACATTAGCTGTAGTTGGACTATACAACCTGCACAGCAGTTCCCCAGTTGTAGCCCCTTTCAGACTATGGATCATCATAGCATGAGATGAAAGGTCAGACATTAGCTGTGGTTGAACTATGTCACCTGCACTGCAGTTCACCCCCCCCCTCCACACAGCCGATGTGACAGAAGGAATGGAAAGCGCCAAAACAGTTTAGGATCAGCCAGCATGCAATTTGTAGCACTTGGGCTCCAAGTTGCCTAAGTAGGGTAATGGTTCCTGATTTTTCCTCAGGGTTAACTCCCCTAAGTCTTTCACATGTTTGGATACAGCCACATGGCAAAAGTTTGGATTCAGAAATTTTCCTTCTCTTAAGTTGGTCGCCAGGCAGAGCTAACAAGCCACATTGATCCAATTTCTAGTATTTCTACCCAACATCATAATGGAGTAATAACAAGAAATAGAGCCTGGCTGATCTTTCACGACATAGGTAATAGAGGATCAAGTAGATTGACTAACTCCAAGCAGGGTAATAACCCCATAAAAGCCAACAGGCAATACTTCACAGCAAGAAGGAACAAAGAAACAAAACAGACAACTAAGAAATAATTATTTCAAATTAATCAGGAGATCTGTAGAGTTACTGTACAGATGTCCAACACGGTCTGCATCCCTTTTATGAACCATGTGACCCAGAAAGGGTTTTATCCAGTGGCCAGGATGAGGAATTGAATCTTCAACCCCTAAGTCTGATCTCTCTTCCACTTACCCCCCTTCCCTCCAAGGGTCAAAGAGAACCCAACCAACTCTCAATGGAAAAAAAAAGTTTGGATACCTGTATGTCTTATAAAACAGTTTGGCAAGAGTTAAACTAGTTTTTTTGTTCTTTTTTTTTTTTTTTTTAAAATATTTGGGGCTTGTTTTTAATCTTTTTTTCCCCCTTCAGATAAAAAAAACTATTGTGTTTTTAAAAGCAAAACTTTTGAAAGAATGGTAAAAAGAAAGAAAGAGTTCATTAGTAACACCAAAAAAAAAAAAAAGCTGAAGCCAAAAAATTCACCTATCATTGCACACAGAATGTCCACTTGAGGAATGCTGGCGCTCAGTGTAAATATCACTTCCAAGAAATTGGAGAACACTTCTGGTACTTCTACTTGGCGCTGCATCAAACAGAAAAAAAAAATATTTATATTAGACTCAAAGCACACCAACATGAGAAAATATCAGATAAACAAACTAAGAGCAGACTTTTATTAAATTTACATTGAACAAACAGTAGAATAATATTGAGCTTACATTTAACTAGCATAAGACTAATATTAAACTTATATTTAACTAGCATAAGACTAATATTAAACTCACATTTAACTAGCATAAGACCAATACTTAACTTATATTTAACTAGCATAAGACCAATACTTAACTTATATTTAACTAGCATAAGACCAATATTAAACTCACATTTAACTAGCATAAGACTAATATTATATTAAGCTTAAATTTAACAAGCATATGACAAGTACTAAACTTAAATTTAACTAGCACAAGACCAATATATAATTTACATTTAAATAGCATAAGACTACTATAAAACTTATATTTAACTAGCATATGACCTTCATTAAACTCACATTTAACAAGCATAAGACCAATATTAAACTTACATTTAACTAGCATAAGACTAATATTAAACTCACATTTAACTAGCATAATACTATTATTAAACTTTATTTAACTAGCATAAAACTCATATTAAACTTACATATAACTAGCATAAGACCAATATTAAACTTATATTTAAGACTAACATTAAACTTATATTTAACTAGCATAAAACAAATATTAAACTTATATTTAACTAGCATAAAACTCATATTAAACTTACATATGACTAGCATAAGACCAATAAACTTATTTTTAACTAGCATAAGACTAATATTAAACACACATTTAACTAGCATAAAACCAACATTAAACTTATATTTAACTAGCATAAGACTAGCATTAAACTTATATTTAAATAGCATAACACCAATATATAACTTATATTTAACTAGCATAAGACCAATATTAAATATTTAACTAGAATAATATGAACCTGAAACTTATATTTAACTAGCATATAGCTAATATTAAACTCACATTTAACTAGCATAAAACCAACATTAAACTTATATTTAACTAGCATAAGACTAGCATTAAACTTATATTTAACTAGCATAAGACCAATATTAAATATTTAACTAGAATAATATCATTTTGAAACTTATATTTAACTAGCATAGAACCAATATTAAACTTATATTTAACTAGCAT
Organism: Biomphalaria straminea; assembly: GCA_021533235.1. Taxonomy (NCBI): domain Eukaryota; kingdom Metazoa; phylum Mollusca; class Gastropoda; family Planorbidae; genus Biomphalaria; species Biomphalaria straminea. The sequence goes on from JADKLZ010005465.1 coordinate 21,495,863, forward strand.
AGAACCAATATTAAACTTATATTTAACTAGCATAAGACAAATATTAAACTTAAAAATAACCAACATATACATGGAAAGTAAAGTTCCCCTCTCAGACCAGAAGGACCAAAGGGTATATAATATCGCCTTTACTTCCCCCCAACTAACATCAGGTACCCATTCAAGCTGGATAGACTCAAGAGGCGCCCCAACAATTCAAAATCCCAGTCTTCACCAGGGTTTGAAGTGATTTGTCTTACTAAGAATGCTATAAATAAGCAATACCATTTTAATTGAAAAAGCCAGATAGACACAACTGTATCACACATTAGATTTCACTTCACAGACATAAGAGACATGTTCTTTGCCTTGAGAGGCTTAGACTGTAATGCCATTACCTCATCAGGACTGCAGGAATGTATAGTGTGTATCATTATGACCATGCATCGCAGGGTGAGTGTCTGGAGCTCAGAGTATCTATCGTCTGTGACGCTGAAGCTGCACTGTGCTTTACTGGACAGCAAGGAGAGCAGGACATCAAGTGTAGCAGGGGTCACTGTCCTGACAGCATTAACCTGGTTACAATAAGTGAGTCCATTAACTTTTGTTTTATCAAATTCTCTGACCTTGTTTAGACTAGGAGATTGCTCAAAATTGTTATAGTAAAAGTAGCAAGGGTTTATCTTATAAGATGGGATATTTTCTCTTATAATTCATGTGTTATAAGGCTTATCTTATACATTGTTTTTGTAAAAGTAGCAAGGATTCATCTTATAAGATGGGATATTTTATCTGATAATTCATGTGTTATAAGGCTTATCTTATACATTGTTTTATTAAAAGTAGCAAGGGTTCATCTTATAAGATGGGATATTTTATCTGATAATTCATGTGTGATAAGGCTTATCTTATAAATTATATGTGATAAGACATCTTATATTCATTAAGTAAAAAGGTTTATCTTATTAATAATTGAGATGTGGTATGGTTGCAAATCTTGGAAGTTAACTGCAGAACTTGAGAGAAGGATCATAGCAATGGAATTGAGATAGCATAGAATGATACTAGGTATCACCTACTCTGCATAAAAAAATGAGATTCGAAACAAGATCACAGTTTTGATCGGGCCCCTACAATGACCTGCTGACTACATGAAAAAAAAACACACACACACTAAATCTTTAAGGCCATTTCACAAGGTTCTCAGAGCTCACAAAGACCTTCCTTCAGGGACAAAAAAGAAGAAACAGGCAGAGAAAGCAATGGGGAAACAAAAGAATGGACAGGCCGGTCATTGAAAGACAGAGTGGAATGGAGAAAGACTATTGACAGTTCAACCGACTAAAGGATAGGTGAAGGTCTCCTACTAATATTTATACTTGGGTGTGTTAAAAAAATCTCTCCTCTCGATCAGACAGTAGTAACACTTGCAATACTACACCATCACAAGTTAGAGAAACTACTGACCTGAGAGCCAGACATGATGGCACCAAACATGTGAAGAAGAGAGCGTTGCAGCTCATGAGAAAGACTGGGTTTCTGAAAACACTCTGAAAATACAGCACAAATACAACGGTTAGAAGAAACAAAAATGCATACAATAATTTATTGTGAGAATATAGTTTGTATTCTTGTGGTTTCACTTCTTTCCAATATATGAAGGAATATCTCAAATACTTTTACACAAGGGACGGTCTAGTTGTCTATTTCTTCTTATATTTATATTATATTTTGCAATATTTTATATCTATAATTTTTCTTGTGAAAAAGTTTAAGTCACAATAACCTTCATGAGTATAGTTACTTGTTAACTAGTTAAGTTACAGCTGCATGACATCCTGACGCCCTGCAATCAATGTGGCAGATGATGTAAACCTCATCCTTTTCGATGGTCAATGATTAATGAGGGTGTCATGAGGCCAGCACAAAGCACCTTTACTTTCCCAACATTAAGTTGGGCGGACTCAGCAGAATCACGGAATTCTAAATCCAGGTCTTCACCAGGACTTGAACCCGAGCACTCTTATTCAGAAGCCAAGTGCTTTTCGACTTGGCCACTGTCACCAACTCAAAGTTGGTTCCATTGAGTGGATACCCCAGTTACTATATTGTGAACCCAATTCACTACCATGTTGTGATAAAGTGAATACTTGTAACCATGTGTGAACAGTCAGTTGAGCGAGATACTTTGAAGCAGTCACTAAAGTAGTTGGTACAAGCAGTTGATATAATTAAGTTGTTTAAGTTATTTGTAATAGACTGGAGTTGAGTTAAGTTAAGTGTAAGCCTGCTAGTGTAAGCAGCCACTATTAAGTTATTTATTATACAGTATTTTGTGAAACGTTCTATGATGGATATCTATTAATCATTCTGGATTTGTGTGTATCATTTTCTACAAGTGGTATTATTTGTACATAATAAAGTAATATTTGTGTCTGCTATATAAGGAGTCATTTTCCTCATTTACAAGTGAAGTGTGAACATATAGACTATATAGAGCATTGATCCTGACAAGCCTACAATAAACAAGTTTACAGATGAACCCGCATGCCACCACCACGCCTACAGTTAATGTATTCCAACAGTAACATTTCAACTATATAAACACAGCGGTGACAGCCACCATGCCAATATTATGAAAGCACTTGGCCACCATGCCCCTATTATGAAGTTGAAAACAGGAACAAATAAAATAGAATGTACTAATTAAAAGATATCTTGATCTGGAGAGATAAAATCACCACAAACATGCTAGTTGCACTGAGAAGAAATGTGTAAAACTCTATTTACCATGAAAAAATGGAATGACCTCATTATGCACCAGTGCTGGCTGGGAAATTAACTGTTCTACGTCAACAGTCCATCTAGTTGGAAAGTAAACAAATATATAAGAGATGTATATCAAATTGTTAAGTGAAATAAAATAGACCATATTAATGAAAAACTTGACACTTGAAAAAAAAATCTCATTTACCTAAATTTTTATCTTTACCCAAACATAATGATGAAATTCATAAGTGCTAAATTTTCAGACACACCGATATTTAAGAAAAAAAGCCTTAACGTTAAAATAGTTACATAAAGTAAAGCCTTACCCTTTCCACCTTTAAACCACAAAACTTAAAACTTATAACTATTATACTTAAGTAGATAGTAGCTTCCTGAGCATGTGGTATATGATTCAGACTGTCGTCTCAATGGCTCAGGGTTCTAGTCACCATCTGCTGTCATCCAGTAGGAGGTTGAACTAGGACATAACAATGTTCATCCCTGAAGTCAAAGTAAGATCTTACCCTTTTAATCTTTTTCTCCAAACAAAGTAAGGATCATATAAACACTCCAGAAAATGTAAAACCAGCTTGACATTCAGTTCCATCAAGTTCAACAAATCTGTGCTCAATATTTGCTTGCTGCCACTTGTGAGCTGCAATGGAAGCGGACATGTAATCAAACAGGATCTCAAAGCAGTAAAATCAAAGGTTCTCTACTGGGAGGACATACCCACCCCCCCCCTACTAGGTGGAAAAAGATTGTGACAAAGAAAGCTATGGGCAGTGTGAAAGAATGTCTTGGCTTGCTGTTAGTGTGTTTGACGTGTTTTAATATTACACCTGTGACTGGCCACTACTAATGTGTCACGAAAAAAAGCTACGGAAGAAAAGTTTAACAAATGAAATATGGCTGGTCCTCTACAACCAAAGCAACTGTCACATTAATATAACATGTGGTGGGCAGAAAGCTCTCTGCATAATAGGACTCTCTCCAGTCACACAAATAAGTGCAATATGAGATGAGCCAAAGTCACACTATGACTGAAGGAGGCCAATAACAGCAAACAAGCTTTCATGATTTTTTTATGCCACCTTTTTAAATCCAATCCAAAAAATTCTGTAGCAATAACTGGAGAAACAAAAAGAGTTGTACTAAGAAGATTTGGAACCATAAATAAATAAGATAGACTTAAAAACTGCATTTATTACATTTATCTGAGCCATGCAGTGTTTTAAGGCACGGTGGCTGAGCGGTAAAGCATTTGGCTGGGGGTCCCGGGGTCAAATGCTGGTGAAGACTGGGATATTTAATTTCTGGATATTCGGGGCACCTCTGAGTCAACCCAGCTCTAATGGGTACCTAACATTAGTTGGAAAAAAAGTAAAGGAGGTTGCTCGTGGTGCTGGCCACATGACACATTAACCGCAGGCCACAGAATCAGATGACCTTTACATCATCTGCCCTATAGACCACAAGGTCTGAAAGGGAAACTTTACTTATTTTTTTAACCACATACATAGTTCTAGTATATCATATTTGACATTATAACTAATATAAATATTTAAACAATTTTGAATAATTATCAAAATTATTCCAATAAAGAGCTTGAGTTGAAAATAATTTTTTTTTTTAAAAGTCAACTATGCCAAAAGTAAAATGGTGATCCTACGTACATTGGACAGAATAGTCTGAGCACTGGAGACTGCATGTTTAACAAAATCACAAGACGCTACAAAAAGCATGTTGTCATAATTTCTAAAAAAAAGAAAAGCCAAAAAAATAATAGTAAAAAATTGGTGACTATCATAAATAAATACATTTGACATCTTCAAATAACATATACAAAATATTTTATCACATCACATGAGCTGAGTTATATGCAAGGGATACAGATGAATGGATGCTTTAATGATGCATGATTGAGTCAATAAACTTTAGGAGAAAATTCAACAAACATTTTCAAAATTATTTTTCATATATTTGATATATATATATATATATATATCATTCATTTTGCCCTTTTTTTTTTTGCATTCCATTCGAATTAATCTTTAAATTCAACATAAATCTCATACTGAACCATAGCATGTGAGAACTAGTATGCAGTAAGAATAATTATTAAAATAAGATAAACAAATTAGTTAAAATTATTCCGATATTTCTTTTTAATGCATTTATCCTTTTCTACCGCCACAGGATGGCTGCCTAGTCATTTGGTACGCACTTTGGACTGTCATCACAAGGGCTCTAAGTCTGAACCATCCCCACTGCCATCCTACAGGAGATTTGGACTAGAATGCAATTTCAATCACAACCAACTTTCTATTTCAATAGAACAGAACATAAGATACAGCTGTCAGGCATTAATAAAACAGAGTGAAAGAATCATTAACTTTAAAAATAACAGCATTTCGCCACACGAGAACACTGAAATAATAGACTCTGTAGTTTCTTAGGGCAACAACACGCTCAGACAAAATTAACCAAGCGCGCACTAGAATCTGAGAAGGCTGATTTAAAAGTTAACACAAAAAAAAAACTGAGGTGATGATAATAAATAATACCCAAGAAACACCACTACAGTTCTTTTGTATGCTGCAGAAATTTGGTCAGTAGCAACTAGCAATACAGACAAGCTCCAGGGTTTAACCAACAAAGTCTTGTGTAATAGAATTAGTGTCAGATGGCTAAACAAAACCTCAAACGAAAAAGCCTAGGGGAAACAACTCATGAAATACCTATAGAACAAGAAATTTAATAATATGCAAATGATGTTGGTTGGGGCACACAATGTGAAAAGGAGCAGACAACATTGCAAGACAAGCTCTAGAGCGGAACTAACAGGGGAAGAGAAAGGCTGGAAGACCAAAGCAAACATTGAGGAGATCTTTAGACCAAGACGCTAAGATGGCAGGATGGACATGGACTCAACTGAGGGGCCTTGCCCAGATCAGAGTCTGAAGATGAAGTACTGTTGTGCTATAGGCTCCACTGGGAGTCAAAAGGATTTTGTCAGCCAAGCAAGAGCATAAATAACTCAAACTAGAAATCCACATGGACCAACTTTTCACTTTAATAATAACGATCTCTCGAATATTTACTTATATGTAAATTTCTTTTTTTTTGCTTCATTATTACTGATGTTGATACAATGTCACATAGACAGACCTGCATATGATAATAAGGCACTTCATTATAGCTGCCAATAACTCCAGGCTCTCTTGTTGAATATCTCTAGCCAAATCACAGCTGCACTTCAGTATTTCTCTCCCTAAATGATCAAGTAAGGACTCTGGGTGTTGGGTTAAACTGGGTGGGCTTTCATTGTACAAGCTTGTGGTGAATAAAAAAAAACTAGTTAAAATTAAATAGAACAAAATATTTACAAATGACAAAATAATGAATCTATCAGAAATGATGATAGAGAAAAATGAATTAAATTCCCCACATTCAAGATTAAAATGTAAAAAAAAAAAAAATTTTTTAACTCACCCTTCACTTAGTTGTTGAAATTCAAGGTCTAAAAAATGTCCAAATAAATGTATGTATTCTTCTAAAAACTGTAGTAGTTGGGATGTTTCTCCCTGTTAGGAATAAGTAATAGAAATAAATACATAATCTGCCTGATATATATATATATTCACTTTACAATTTGATATACATCTCTTATATATTTGTTTACTTTCCAACTAGATGGACTGTTGACGTAGAACAGTTAATTTCCCAGCCAGCACTGGTGCATAATGAGGTCATTTCATTTTTCAAGACACTGACAGCAAAGACAAACACACAAAAACTATTTTGTTCCCCTGGCAATCAAATCATTAAATAGAAACTATCTGATATAAACATTTCGCATGTAAATTATGAGTGAGTCTGGTGTGAATGTATATTTTGGTTTTCTATAATCATAATGTTTTGTTTGGTGTAATGCACAAATTGTAAGACAAATTTCCCTATGGATAATAAGAATTATTGTTTTATATATATATATATATATATTGTGGTGAAATCATTGATACTTTTACTGTCTATGGGACTTTGAGAGAATGTATTAACAACATTGACATCTATATAGTATGTTGCTGTCAAAATATCTTTTTTGTCAATTCATGCGTCATAAATAGTTTGCATTAAGAAAAAAAGATTGCATGTTAGAGAAACCTAATACCTTCTATATATAATATATTTTTTTTCTTTATCTTTGGGTCACAAATAACTTTTCGAGATGTGAATTATTAAAAACAAATAAACAAAAGCTGTTCATTTAGACCTTAAAATGATTACATTTTATCAAGTCCTTTTAAATATTACTTTTAACTTTTCAGTTATAAAATTCAAGCTGAAAGGGTAGACTTAAAACATAGAAATGAATAAAGTTTTTCATCCATCAAAAGACACAAGAAGTAAAAAAAAAATAATTAAAAACAAGTTAAAACAAACTATGGCCTAATTAGTCAGGACAGAATTTACTATCTTTACAATGAGTACAGTGTATCATATTAAAATAAAATATAAAAGAATTCTAAAACAGTTTTAGTAGAAAAAAAATTATTATCTATAGACATTAGTCACTAAAGTTAAAGAAAAGGCCCAATTAATTTTTTTTAATTAACTTTTAATTGAATGATTTATAAGTAGATTAAATTAAAAATAAAAATGTATCTCTCTAACTCTAAAGAAAAATAAAATTCATATTAATATTATATATGCAGATTAGAAATAGAAAGATAAAATTTCCAATTAGGCCTGGTCACACCCCCTCAACTGGTGTCACCTGAATGTAAAATGTAAACAAAGTTGACCTTATCATGATATATGATCATTTGATAATGATGATCAGATATGCAGGAAGTTTTCTAATCAAAAACAAAAGTTTCTATTTTGGAAATGTTGCTTGCTTGAGAAAATTTAATAGGAAACCATGAACACTTATTAGGCTTACAGTTAAAAAATGAGCATAGTTACATTAGAACTAAATATAGAATGATAATCTACGCATAGATGTGAGTCTAGCACTAGTGTAAGTTGTATTTATTTTTATAAAAAAGACGTCTCGACTCGGTCTGTCACTGAGTCAGACTTCTCAGACTTCTGACTAGTCACCAGACGTCAGGCGAAAACTAATCTTTTTCAATTTGCATTAACAACAAAACCATTTTTCTAACAATATCCTGTTATTTAGATTAGGCAAATTAATGCTAATGATTAGTTTACTCTATATGTAGACATCTAATATTACCGATGTCAAATATGATTTCCATTTTGTGAACATTGTTGGTATATGAGAATTCGAGTCCATCTTAAATTTACATGTAGCTCTTTTGTAAAGACGATAAAAAATGAACATCCTAAAATAGTAATGACCTATATATTTTATGTTATCTTTCTACAAAAGATATTTTTAGCGGTCCCCCGAAAGGGAAAAAAACGCTATTAGTTTAGTTTTGTTTGGTTTGTCCGTCCTCTGCTCCCTTTTAGATCTCATAAACTAGAAAAGATAGTGAAAATCTGACATTATAGTATTTTAGACCATTCAAAGTTCTGATGTAACAGCTACCTTTTTTCTTTTCTAACTGAATCAAACTATATGACATTATTACTTATAAAAAGGTAGACCCCTACACTACTTGCACTGGAATGTCTTTTGGTAAATGTACCGATACTTTCAGGTTACTCAATTGTTTGACACACACTTCAACAAATTTTTTTCATTTGTGAAGGGGTGGCACACCAAGAGACTCTTGAACCCGGGCCCACGGGTACCTTGCTACGCCACTGTTTCGTGTGTCAATCTAGTCATAAAAAAATATAGCATTATTATATAGCGCCACTTTCATGATTATACCATACTCAGAGCGCTGTGGTCCAATCTATAATAGTCTGTAGACCAGTGTGGGAGGGGGGTATCTGACTCTGCTCGAGTCGGGTGTCAAACCTCGAGTCCCCTTCATAGGTGGCCAAGCATGCCCACATGCATGCTAATTAATGACTTAAACTTTGCTAAGTCGTTGGTTTTCCTGGCTGCCTCATTCCTGTACAGACCTGTGACGTGACAACGAGCCATTGGTCTTCACTGCTCACAGATTGTGATGCTGCAGGTCAGAGTTCATGCCATCTGTGAACAGTGTGATGGCTGCCTGGTCGAGCGGTTTGCGCGCTGGACTGTCGTTTCGATTTATCGATGGTCCCGGGTTCAAACCCTGCCCGCTCCCACCCCCCGTCGTCCTGCGGGAGGTATGGACTAGGAAATAACTATCTTCAACTCTGAAGGAATTTCCGAAACATGTAAAACAACATTTTCAACGATTGCTCTCGTTCGAACCATCCGTGACCACTGTCACTGACTGGGCATCACTGACTTATTAAATTTTTCAAAATAAAATTTAAAAAAAGAAATTGACGGGTCGAACGTGAAATAAGTCAAGAAGGAAAAGTCCAAAGGCGGCAACTTTGAAGTAACTAATCACAAAAAAAGTGGGACACTGATTTACTTTTTTTTTTTAACCCCTCCCGGACATTTTATGAAAGCTTGATAGAAGGTCATAGTAGACTCAAAAGTAAAGTAGCAATTATAAACAAAGCATTGAACCATAATCTTCAACTACAAAAGCAAAACTTATTAAAATAGTCAGAAAGACTCATAGATAAAGGCATAGTCCTCATCCCATATGCTAGGACAAATCAGTACAAATGCTCTTTCTTCCCTAGTGCTATTAGAGCATGAAATGAGTTGCTTGAGCTAGCCAGAAAAACTAGTGACTTGGTAGAATTTAAGTCATTGGTTAATATGCATGACTGAATGCATGACGCGTAGGACGTAATCATCATCTTTTTTTTTTTTTTTTGAAGTAACGTCTGTGTTATATAAGACAAGACTCAGGGACTGTACCGCTTATGTAGAGACGTCTGGTCACGTTAGTTTATGAACCTTGAAAGTTAAGATAGAATTCTTTTTTTTTTTTTTACCTTCTTCTCTCCCTTTTACTTGCATACATTTTTGTGGTTCTACTTTCATTGCAAGTGTTTCATAGTCAATTATCTAGTGCTCCTTCTTCTCTTATGAATTCATTCTTAGCTAGTCTTCTAGTCGTCTTCTTCTTCCTCGTTCTCATTTTTTTATGTTGGAGCGTTCAGATGACTAGACCAATATATGAGATGAACTGCGCAGTGGTTCCCAAATCAGGGAGCTCTCCATATAGTTTTCTTTCTATTGGGGTGTTTTGACGTCAGTGTCTTGTACGGGCCTCTTGGTAAAAAAAAACATGTTTTACATGTTTCAGATGCTCCTTCAGAGTTGACGATAATTAACTTCCTAGTCCAAACCTCCCGCATGACGTCGGGGATGGGAGCGAGCAAGGTTTGAACCCGGGACCATCGATAAGTCCGAAAGACAGACCAGCGCGCAAACCGCACGACCAGGCAGCAATCCTTTTTCGAAGGTCATGGTCAGCATTCTCTGGTGACACCACATGGGAAGGTTGCCATGGTAATATCGGCCATTTTGAATATGAACAAAAATGGTTTCTCAAGTACAATCATAGACATAAATAAATATAGACTGGAAAAAGGAAGTAACTTTATGTAACTTGAAAACATGTATATCTATTGTATTAGGATTTCCGAATTATGAAAAATTAAAAAAATTGCATGATCTTCAGTCTTAGAGATTACACAAAATTTTATGTCATAAAACTCTCTTATTGGCCAGTCTATATTTATTGATGTCTATGAGTACAATACTTAAATTGTTCAAAATTGATACCGTATTTTTAAAACTAATGATACGAAACAAACAAAAAATTTCGTTGTTTTTTTTTGTGTGTGCAAATATAGATGTGTGTGTGTGTATTTTGGGAAGTCAAAGATTGTACAATGTATTCATTTGTAAATTAATCAAACTGCTAACAAAAAAAACTTTTGTGCTTTAAAATAATTCACCAAGTCAATGTTGACAGAAAAATATGTGTGATTTATTCAAACTTTGAAGACAACATGAATAATACAATACACATACACAAAGACCTAGATAAAAATTTGTTATTGAAGATAAATATAAAAAGTCTTTTCATAAGTTAAACATAATACTTTCTGTTACAAAATAAATTGTCACATCAACTTATTCACTATGTCAATAATATCAAGTAACATCAACATTGAATACAGATACAAATATAATACTGTTTTGTTTCCCCGTAGAACTTAGTCCCAATAAATAAGAGACTGTAAGTAAAGATTGCAGCTCCTGAGTGAAAACAATTATCTCTGTTCCATCTTTTGAATAAACATTTCTCCCTTCTTTCTGAAGAGTTCATTGCCCATACTCACTTCTGCTCTCTCAACCAATCAAATAAATATCATAAAATACATTTCTTGCCAACTCAAGATATAATAAAATGTGCTAAAAAGTGAAGATAAATAGCTTCATAAACATACACAAATACAATTCAGTATAAAACTTGTTACAACTATTGATATAACAGAAAAATTCACTCAATCTATGTCTGACATAAGCAAAGAGAGCTGTACTCAAATGCAGTTTAAATGGGGGCAAAATGGTCTATGTAGTGCTGAATAGCTACTCACCTTCCCAACATAAACAAATACAAAATAATCATACAAATTAACAGCAATGACATGCAAGTATTGCACTATGGCTTCTGACTGATGTCTCTTATTGTTTATGATTATTTCTTTATAATTATTTCCAACATAGTTTAGCAACAATAAAATGGCTGCCTGGGGTTTGGTAATTTCTCTGGACTGTTGATTGTCTCAAAGTTCCTGGGTTTGAACCTTACCTGCCGGCCAACCCCCCCCAATGTCCTGTGGGAGGTTTTGGCTTCACAGTTTGAAGGAACATCCGAAACATGCAAAACAAACAAACCAAGACAAAAATTTGTATGCTAAATAATGGATCTATGAAATTTAGAAAGTGTTAAAATTTTACTACTAAAAAAAAATCTCAAGCTGATCAAAGATAAATGCTCTCAAAGAGATCCCTCTATAGGTTGCATAAGAAATGAATAAAATGAAAAAAAAAGATGTGTGCTTCTGTAAGGCATTGATAAACAAAGTACAAAACTGCCAGCTACATCCTGTCTTTGAAACAGCGCTGTCTAGCTTCCCAAAACTTATGTATACAGTAGATGTAATGAAGCTGCCTTAACACATGTTGGAAATTTATATCCCCCCCCCCCTAAAAAAAAAGTTGGGGGTAACATTGCAGTAAGGTCAATGCAAACAAACAGGGGTTAATAAAATGTCATACCAGATGAAGAAGCCATTTGTATAGAATAAAAAAAATCCACTAATTTTAACATCACTAAAATTGCTGCATTCACAATCCATGTTCATGACAGGACAGATTTCATTCTAAAATTACGAAGTCTATAGACAAAACAGTAAAAATGTAAATTGCATTTGAGGTGGTTTGTGGTTTCTAACATAGTAACATTAAATACCATAGTAGTTCTGGCATTGACAGTCAAATATTAAACCATAACAATTCTAAAAAAAAAAAAAAAAACCCAGACATTTTCGCATATTTCTTACCTATTACATAATGAAAAAAAAAGGTACAAAATGGGCTTTTAACTTTTAACTTTGAAACCAAAATATATTGTATATATTTTAATTAAAGCAATATGTTTGTACAGAAAATGAACAGGGACTCATAATTTAATAGTTTTTTTTCCCTTTAAAAATTGCACAATTTTAATAAACTTAATTTACATTTATTTTTTTAATTTTTTTTTTTACCAAAATACATTTACCCGTTATTATCCTTAACATCACAAACTTTTGAAACTGTCATCAGTGAATTAATAGATTGTACCTTCTACCTACGATTTAATTTAGTCAAAGTTGTTAAAAATTAACTTCTCTTTAAAACTACACTACATTACAAAGATATAAAAGATTTTCTATTTTAACATGATCAATTAATAATACTTGTATTTACTAAAATGAAAAAAAAAATTTTGAAGCTACAAAAGTGTAATGTAAATAGACTGAAATTTTGAGCTTCAAGATTCTTAGGATTCCTCTGAATTCACCCAACTCTAATAGGTACCTGAAAGAGTAAAGGCAGTTGGTCAATGTGCAGCTCACATGACACCTTCTTTAACTGTTGGTTATATAAACAGATAGTTTAACATCATCTGCCCCCATAGATTGCAAAGGCTTAAAATGAGTACTTTTCCTTTTTAATGATGAAAATCAATATTTGTCGTTTTGTTTTTTGTTTTTTACAAAAGTAGAAAATATTTTATTTCCTAAAACACAAGTTAAATTTTCTTTGATATGTGTCAGTAAGTGTCTTTGAATTCGTTTCCTTTTCGGAAAAAACTTATTGCAAAGGCTGCATTTGAACTCTATGAACTGTTTACACAGGCGATGACATTTGTGCCGCTTAAGGGTAAAAGGAGTTGAATAATATTTGTGACACCTTTCACAATGAAACGGCCGCTCTACCGTCTCCTTCCTTTTATTTCCACAGTTGTGAGCTTTCAAAATTGATGAGCGGGTAAACGCTTTCTGACAAATTTGACACCGAAATGGTTTCTCACCGGTGTGGGACCTCTCGTGTCTTCTCAAAGATTCCGAAGCCGCAAATGCTTTCTGGCATATTTGACAGTCAAAAGGTTTGTCGCCGGTGTGAACTCTCTTGTGCCTGTTCAAAGTTGAGACGGCAGTAAAAGTTTTTTGACATATTTGACATCTGAACGGTTTTTCACCTGTATGGATTAATTGGTGTGCTTTCAGAGAGCACCCAGATGTATATGCTTTCTGGCATATTTGACATTTAAATGGTTTTTCATCTCTATGAACCACCTTGTGGGTTTTCAAAGCTGATGCCATTTTAAATGCTTTCAAACATATTTGACATTCGAATGGTTTTTCATATTTATGGACAAACATGTGCTTTTTCAAATAATCTATGCGAGCAAATTCTCTCTGACATAATCGACATTTGAATGGATTTTCACCAGTGTGAATCAACTTGTGTCTTTTCAAACATGGTGCATCAGCAAACAGTTTTTGACATATTTGACATTCAAATAGTTTATCACTTGAATGAACTAACTGATGGTTCTTCAATATTGCTTTTTGTGTTATGTTTCCCTGTAAAAAAAAAATAAAATGTGCATTAAATACTGACTTAAAGGAAAAACTTCTTAAATTACAGATTAGATAACAGTTTACAAATAGATGACTTTAACAAGGTTATCTAGAATGCAGTTTACAAATAGATAACTTTAACAAGGTTATAGATGACTTTAACAAGGTTATCTAGAATGCAGTTTACAAATATATGACTTTAACAAGGTTATCTAGAATGCAATTTACAAATAGATTACTTTAACATGGTTATCAGGAATGCAGTTAAAAATCTTGTTTTCACAACTCTTGCTAGATATTCTTTATTCTTGCTGTAATTTTTTTTTTACAATTTGATTTTATTTCATTGGATTGGTCTGTCAACATACAATTGTAACGCTATAATCCAAATTTAAAGCTAAAAATCTCATCAAACAATCCATACTATAGAGTTATAGTTCTGCTGCATTTTATGCCTTGAGAGACAATCTTTTCCCTTAGCACCTTTTCATGTGACTAAAAAGGACAATCCTTGATACACAGCTGTGGACACAGGTTAGACATCAGTAACCACTAGATGCTGTTACACTTTCACCCTTATTTCTACTTCTGCACCTCTTCCTGCAGCTCTCCTACCTTCTATTAGATCATCAGAGATTATCTTGTATTGAGATACACAGCTGTAAATATGTCTTTTCCCCCTTAAATAATTTTTTTTTTAAAAATATTTTGCTTGTTTTATTTTCTAAGTTGTGCCATTCTTTAAAAAAAATTTTTTTAAAGTAAATAGTGACTTGCATGATGTCTGTTTTCATTGAAAACCCCCGGTGTTGAGCTACAGGAGCTTCCATCAAATTGTGATGTCCCCAAGAAATCTTTATCTTCTTCTTTCCATTCAGACTTAATGACATTCTTCAGTTCTCGTGTGAAATCTTCCTTTAAATCTCTTGTATTGGACATGTTGTGATCTTCCTAAAAATTAAAAAAAAAAAAATCAATTATTACTTTATTATTATATTCTAACATGTTTTAAATATAAGACCTAGTAAATCTCATGGTTACATATTTGACAAGTATGGATGTATGCATGCCTGTTTTTTGGAATATAAATAAATACGATATAATATATTGAAATTATTCATTTTTGCGTACTCTATTATGTTCATGTATTACTATATCTGAAGTGTTTAACGCAAAATGCCGAAAAAAAAAAAAAGATGAAATTTAACTTTTTTTCTGCACTATTTTGTCTCCGTTTGGATACTGAGTCATCAGGTTAATCTTCTTGTTAATTGTGGTAAAAGACTGTTTAGGAAGAGATTTATTTATTTTTTAAATAATTGCTAGTGAGGGCTATTTTTTTTACAAGCTGGGTGTACTTTATATTGACTTTACATGTAACTGCCTTGACTTTTCAGTTATAATAAGAGTTAAGTCTCTTGCTAGCAGTTACAAAGAAGGGTCGAGGTTGTTGTGGGCTAATCTATCTGACTTCGATTATGTTTATATTTCACTTACTATTCTATATTAGCCACACACACATCTACCATAGGATATAGCTGACAACACTTTCAAATCTATAAATAACACTTTATTCATCAATGCTGGGAAATCCGTCCAGTCTTCTAACTACTAATTTACTACTCATACAATAGCCTACTTCTAAACTACCGCCACATTGGTCTTCTTGTCGCTCTAAGTCTACTACGTCATTAGTCTGTCTCTCTACGTCACTACTTTTACTGTTGCTAAAAACTATACACAAATAATATTTATCTTGAACCTTTTACTTACATACTGATACTCTAAGTCTCCCTCAATATTCAAGTGAATATACTCAGTCTATACTCAGTATACTGACTAGATCTAAACTCTAAACTATACAGTATACAGGTTGAGTATACAGTACACATAAAATACATTGTTCAACCTTCAACTTGTGTGCTGCAATGTGATGAATACAAAAATGTTCATTTTTATGTTGCTCTCCCCTGCTAGTACTGCAGTAGTACACTGTAATACAGTAATACTGTTAGTCACTTAGTGTTACTGTTAGTAGAGATCAAGTCAGTAGTGTCATGTAATGCTAGACTAGTAGAACTCTTCAACTAGACTCTATTTGAGTTATTGACTAGAGTATCTCTAACGTGTCTAACTCTATTGTCTCTATGAATATGATTATGAATAATAATATGATCTATTTCTATCAGTATCAATTATCAATGGACAATAATCAATCAATTCAATCTAACTACTCTACTCTAAGACTAGTCTTTAAAATAATCAGTAAATCCATTTAGACTAGACTGTTATTATTCTCGTATGTTAAATGTTAGTGTTTTTTTTTATTTATTCATTTAATAAATTTCTAATAAAAAATAAGCTTTAATAATATTGTAGATCTACTAGATCTATATAGATCTATTTCAGTTACATTATTGTTAATGATTGTTGTCATTAGTCTACCGGAAAACGGAAGCTGTGAAAAAATTATTTTCGCTTCAAAGAACGAGAAATCAATTATATATATGTATTCTAGACTTTCTTGGCATTGTAGCATAAGCAAATTTGCTACATCAAGCAATAAAGAGTTAAACCATAGACATAAATAATTTTATTATTACTAGATCTAGATCTTATTACCTTTTCCCTGAGGCAAATAAAATCCGCTCTTAGTTTTATGTCTAATTAGTTTTGCCATCACTTGCTGGTTTGGTATAACTTCACTGGTATTCGTATATTACTCGAACACGGCTACCATCTCTTGAAGGACGTTTTCATGAAAAATGCTTTCCGAAACACTCACGATTCTTAAAGACAACAAGCACCCTGTAAATCACATCAGATTTGAACGAAGTGGTCGTCTCCTTTCCATTAGGACTAAAGCAAAAGGATTTGAAAACTCCTTCGTCCCACTTTCGGTCAGAGTGTTACAAGATCAGCTGTCGTCATCGAGAAGTAGGGCCTACATAGAAGTCTTATTCATAAAGCGCTTGTTGTGAGTGTGTATGTGTTTCATGTGTGAAATGTTGTTCGTATTTCAAGTATTTGCATCTAGGCCTACTTGGTTATTGTACAGTAAGTACCCTATAAACATGCCCATTAGGGCCCAGCATCAGTTTTGATTAGAGTTATCCCCCTTTGCCCTAAATAGCCCATATGGTGCCCTAATGGGCGCGGGTACCGTTTGCACATTGGCGCAACTATAGTTATGCTGAGATGGTCAATTGTAGTCAAACGGAATTTCCGTTTGATTGGACAATTAAAAATCTTATCTTTATCTTATGTAATCCATCCGTCCTATTTTTTACTAACTTTACCTAGACTACATACGTACCAAATCCTGGTGAAAACGGGGATTGTTAATTTCGAGATCTTTCGGCGCCTGTAAGTCACCCAGCTCTAATGGGTACCTGACATTATTTGGGGAAAGTAACGGCGGTTGGTCGTTGTGCTGGCCATGTGACACCCTCGTTAACCGTAGGCCACAGAAACTGATGACCTTTACATTATCTGCTCTACAGATTTCTAGGTCTGAAAGGGGAACTTTTACTTTACTTTAAAGGTGTAGCCACCGTGTAGCTACTTGGAACTATTTAAGGAGGTTGTTGAATGTTTTGGGCCCATATTAATGTTTACCTATGTTAGGAGCCTCCGCGCTGTTTCTTGTGTAGATACGTCCAATCGGAGGGAACGCTCAAATAACCAAAAATAACACACGCGAAAGGCCAGCAATGCTAAGATACCCGACGCTGGCAAACAAGGTCGAATAATATGTTTAATATGTAACTAATGGAACCGTCGTATGTCGTTCAGCTAAATATCTACGTCCGTAAACCTTTCTGCCTCTTATTTGAATCGCCAAAGTATTCTGTGTTTAGTTTCGTGACACCACAAATTCTATGTAATGAAACAAATAACTTTTCGCGCCAAATTCCTAAACATGTCCAAATTCTAGTCATATTTTTGTTTTCAATGGACCTCATTCACCAATCGTAAATAAACAACATTAAGCCACGTGATAATATTGATAAAACAATGAAAAAAAAACGTATCACAAGACAGCCTTTATGGATTACATACTTTGCATAGAAGAGATAGAGAATCACGTGGCTAAATGTTGTTTGTTTACGACTGGTGAATGAGGTCATTTGTCAAGCTTTGAAAGCAACTTTTCGTGCCTAGTTTCTAATCGTCGCCTAACACCAACCATACATGTTCTTTTAGTCTCCCTTTTCTCAATAGAGTAAAATCGATATATGATCAATACGTTTAAATATATAAATAGTCTATGGCTTAAAATAACCTTTTGCTGAAACAGGTAACTCCGTAAGTAATGAAGATTCTATTTTCAAGGTAGATAGGTCAATGACTCCTTCTTACATTTCTGTATTTATTGAAATCTATAAATACAATTTTCCACCCTGTGATGGGTCACCTAATGTAGGAAGTAATCTCAAAGGAGTAGTTGTCAGTAAAATTCGCAGTAACGTTAGCAGTGGAATGGGTTCTATGATATCAATTGACAAGGACAAAATGCACTTCAACAAAAAGGTATTTCTCTTATTACGTAATCCTTACACCATGACAAAAGTATTAAAAGTATTTCTTATTATGTAAGATCTCGAACAAAAGTTCACACTATTAACAATAGGAGCTCGAAGGTGTTAACATTATTTCAAGGTAAAACTATCTACTGTCATATATGAATGGTAAATACCGTAAATATAATTCCATATTTAAATATCAATCAAGTAAATTTACTTCATTACTAAAGTTTCAATAATGTAAATAATTTAACTTGGAGACCTAGTCTTTAAATTTATTAGAAAAAAGTAGGAATTGATTTTGTTTAAAAAATTGTGTATGTTAACTTAAAATACAAACTGGGATGGCCAAAGGGAAGAGAACTGAACGTTAATTTTAGTGTCATAGGTCAATGTTTAAAAAATGTTGCATTAAATTAATAAGTCCTTAATAAGAAGCGATGTGTATATTCATTGGTAGATATTCTGCCCCCTTATTGTTCTTTCGTTTTGTTGCAACTTGTTTTGTTAAATTCTAAAATTTACAAAAATTATTATGAAAAAAAAGTAAACTAAAGTGTCCCCTTCAGACATTGAGATCTAGGGCGCAGATGATGTTAAGGTCATCTGTTTCTTTGGCCAAAGGTTAACGAGCAGGGTGTTATGTGACCAGCACAACGACCAACCGCCTTTACTTTCCCCAACTAAAGTTAGGTATCCATTAGAGTTGGGTGGACTCTGGGGCGCCCTAAAAATCCCAAAATTCACCATCTCAGCCCTCACCGGGATTCAAACCCAGGACCTCGGGTTCGAAAGCCAAGCGCTTAACCATTCGACTCCCCCCTCCTTATTATGAAAGTATAGCCTTAATTTTAATGCGTTTTGATTTTAAAAGGTGTAGAAGTTTATCTAATGAAATGAAACAAAAATCTAACTGTAATTTTTCTTCTTTAGTCAAGCAACTATATGTTTCATTTATCAATTTCTCTTTAGGACTGTCGTCATCTCAATTTAACAGGTAAGATATATTTTTTTTGGTCTTATAAGTGATGGGGGTTTCCATGATACACTAAATACAAGTCATAAACGCGTGTAAGAACTTTGAAAATAAACTTTGCCTTGCTAAAAAGTGCACACAAGTCATCATCATCACCATCATCATCATCTGTCTCTACACTTTCGTCGTAGGCGCGCTGTGACAGATTGCGTCTGTATTTTCTATACAGTCGTTTACCCCTGCAGCAGTAAGCTAAATCTTTGTTTTTTTTTAGTCTTTGACTGGAAAATAAGAGAGTTTTATGAAGGGAAAATTTGTGATTTGCAAATTAGTGCGCTTTACTATACAGCATGAGCAGTATAAAAGTTAAGTATTCATATCTATTTCAGCCATAACCTATATAAGTATTACAATATTTTCACTAGTGTGTTTTTTTAATCTCTTAGCGTGACTGTAATGTCAATTAATCATAATGTTCATTTTTTGTTCTCAAACTGTTTTTTAATTTTAGCTTATTTGGACATTCTGCTGAAAAAATCCTTAATTTCACTAATTCAAAGATAAGGACTGAATACATTACTTCCTTTTTCCAGTCTATATTTATTTATGTTATTTTGTGAATGAAAATAGTGCGGATTTGGATACACCATTTTTCTTTCACACCATGCTGCGTAAATGAGGAGGCAGTGTAGTTTTGTTTAATCTCTAAGACTGAAGATCGTGCAACTTGTCAGATTTCGGAAATCCGAATACAATGGATATACATTTTTTCAAGTTACATAAAGTTACTTCCTTTTTCCAGTCTATATTTATTTATGTCTATGTCTTTGAACTTATCATAAATATATATTTCTATGTTTTATATATTCATTTGTTCTATAACTTACTTGCGTTATGTTTTGAATATATTGTCGCGTCACTACAGAGATTCCCGATTATGCTACTTCCACAGTTCTACACGGCAGCCATAGACATAAATAAATATAGACTGGAAAAAGGAAGTAACTTCATGTCACTTGTAAACATGTATATCTATTAAATTTGGATTTCCGAATTATGAAAAATTTAAAAACTGCATTGTAATTGAGAGGAGTATCCTTCCCGATCAAATTGTGTGTCAAAGCCAAGTGCTGGTGTATTAACTTTGCAACTTGGTTATGGCGACCTAAGTAGGCAGATTCCGATAGGGCTGAACATCCTGCCATTATGTGTTCAATTGACTCACCAACATTTCCACATTTTCGGCATTTGTCAACAATATTGAGTTTTAGGATATGTTTCTCGTAATTTTTTGTCCTAATTATTATTATTATGTTTGAAAAGAACGAGTATTCTTTCTCTGGCGGAGCCAGGGTCGAGTTTCGTTAAAGGGAGACAAAATTCATCGTATTCCCTTTATCAGTTTCCACTGAGGAATTTTCTGGTGATGTGGCAGGTCTGCAGCAGTACCGCCCTCTGACAGGCAACGAGAGTGTTCCTAGGAATGCCCAGAGCATAGAAGGTATCTGTGAGGTCAGTTGTTATTATCCCCTCGGTTGATATGACAATGGGGTATATTGTTAGTTTAGATAACTTCCATAAACGCTTAATCTCCAAGCCTAGGTTCACATACTTTCGCTTTTTTTCCAGCTCAGTTTTTCTTACGTTATGAGATAGTGGTACTGCAATGTCAATCATGACAGCGGCTTTTTCTTTTTTATCGATAAGCAACAGATCAGGGCGATTAAAATCTACCGTTTTGTCGGTCAAAATAGGCCTATCCCAGTACAGCAGGTGATCAGTAGACTCGAGAACCTCTTGTGGTGAGTATTTGTAATAAGGAGGAGTATCCTTCCCGATCAAATTGTGCGTCAAAGCCAAGTGCTGGTGTATTAACTTTGCAACTTGGTTATGGCGACCTAGGTAGGCAGATTCCGATAGGGCAGGACATCCTGCCATAATGTGTTCAATCGACTCACCCGCATTTCCACATTTTCGGCATTTGTCGACAACATTGAGTTTTAGAATATGCTTTTCGTAATTTTTTGTCCTAATTACTCTGTCTTGTATGGCTGTAACAAAGCCTTCTGTTTCAGGATAGAGATGGCCTGCCTTGAGCCATGCTAAGGAAGCAGCCTTGTCGATGTTGTCCCCATGTAATAAAGCCGGGAATTTCCCATGGAGTGTTTTTTCTTCCCATTGGCGAATCTCATGGCCTACGTCGTCCAGACCGATATTAGCATCTACATTGTGTAGGTTCAGAGGGGTTGCATCGGAGTCGTATTTGCGTAAGAAGGAAACTAGTTCGTTTCTGGAGGCGTGCAGTTTTGATCGCATTTTTGATACCTGCGTCTTACACAGTCTGAAGATGTTCTGCAATCCACGGCCTCCATCTTTCCTGGGTAGGTATAACCTTATGGTGGAGGACTTTGGGTGCAAGCATCGGAATTTGGTTAACAATTTCCTCGTCAGCCTGTCAATGTCATGCAGGTCGGTGTCAGTCCATTTAATGACGCCGAAAGTGTAGAGGAGCACTGGGACGGCCCAGCTATTTATTGCACTGATAAGGTTACTGCCAGACAGTTTGGTGTTGAGGATCTTATTAAGCCTTTGCCTATATTTATCAAGGAAGTCCTCTTTTAATTTTTTATGGTTTATCTTGGCATTCTGATTTATTCCAAGATACTTATAAAGAGATGCAGAGTTTAACTCCTCGATGCCTTCAAATGCAATGTTGGTGTTCGCTGCCTTGCCCTTTTTGATGCTTAGGATGCCACATTTGTCCAGGCCAAAAGACATACAGATATCGTCACTGAAGCATTTCACCGTTTTGATTAACTTGTGTAATTTTTTCTCGGTTTCCGCATACAGCTTTAGATCATCCATGTATAATAAATGGGACACATATTTTGTACACTTAGTGTCAACCCTAAAACCGTTTGTAGAGTCTTGGAGCAGTGCAGATAGAGGGTTAATCGCTAGGCAGAACCAGAGTGGGGATAGAGAGTCACCCTGATATATACCTCTTTTTATGTGCACAGAACCTAGTTTATCTTGATTAAGGTGCAGGTTTATCTTCCAATTACACATACAGACTTTCAATAGTTGTATTATTCTTGGATTGATTCTATGAATGTCCAGTGTTTTTATGAGCCAATCATGCGGAACAGAGTCGAAAGCTTTTTTGTAGTCGATGTAGATTATTATTATTATTATTATTATTATTATTATCATTAATTAGGTCAATGCTAAATTAAGCTAAAAGTGATTTTATTATTAAATCTGCAGGTCGACACGAATGCTTAATTTCAGAGGCTGGTGAAGCGGATTTATTTAAGCAACTTATTGGCTGCGAGAAAAATCCAAATCATACACAGTTTGTATCAATGGAGACTCTTAAAGTAGAAGATCTACCTGAAGAATATCGAGACGCTGAGTTCTATGAGCTGATCACAGGCGTTGCCGATTTGACGGTAAAGGTGGAGGTCAAAATGACTAGTTGTCACAGACCTGACATTTGGCCCGGCAAAGACGTGCCGTATCCTTTCTGTGATCGTAGAGGGAAAACTTACTTAAGATGTGGCAGTGGACTGTTGATTGTGTATATGTTTAGAGATGGACATGGTGTCACAGAAGACGGAGTGACCTATGAAGCCCTTGCACTCAACTATAACAGATGGTACAAAACTTGTCCATGTGAAAAATGCCTACTGTCAGATGATCCTGGCACTGTCTGGTGGGAATTTATTGTGGGTACAGCCGCACATGTGGTTTTTGATGACTGCGAAGCAAGATCCACAAAATGTACGGTGTTTAGCGGTGAGGGAGCTAAAGAGCTTAAATTGAGCCGATTTGTGGTTGACTATGTCAATGTCGAGGAGGATACTGTTAACTTAAAATACGTGACGTGTGATGAGTCATTAGGGAAGAAGTTCTATGCCATGCAACGAAATTTGGATGCTCTTTGGAAGGAAGTATGGAGCAAATACGAATTTTCTGACGATAAGCTGGTTTTCATTGTGTCGCATCCTCACGGGTGTTCAAAGCATGTTAGTTTTGGACAATGGATAGACAATACCGAAATAGCTGAGTTTAACAAAACAATAAGCATCACGCAAATGACGTACACAGCGGCTACATGCCCAGGTAGCAGTGGTGCCCCAGTGTTCAATGTCTCGTGTCCAAGTGGCCATGCCCACAGCGGTTTCATGACTTCTGATAACCTGAACTTTAGTGCTATTGGTCTGTACTCAAAGAAATACAATGCAATTTAAAAACAAAAACCCAGAACTTTAGATGAAAGGTGGGCAAATTACGGCCCGCGAGACTTATGGGGCCTGAGGACACGTTCAGAAATCAGCTACGCTCACAGATTTTATATATAAAAATGCAAATGTATTAGAAATAAATAATTATAAATATCTATATACATTATTAAATCTTCTGACTCTTATCACTTATGCTAGAAAGGCCAAAGAAACATTGTCTCTACATGTCATTCTAAAACGTTTAAAGTAAAAGAAGATTATTCTTATTTAGAAACATTGAAAGACACAAACTCAGGCCAGTATTTATTCAAGTCTATGAATAGCAGTGTTAAATGTGTTAAATTGGCATGGAACAAAGCGTTAACAACTGATGGAGTCCGTGCTTTGGCTGAGAAAAAAAAAAATTAATTAAATTAGAAAGAACAATATCCCAATCATAAACTGTAAACTGCATAGAATTTCAAACAGGCAATTAAGGAAAGTACTTGAGGATTTCGAAACATTTGTACCAATTTGTCCTAGGATATGGATCGAATGTACCTTTATCTTTTTGTCTTTCTGAGTATTTTATTAGATTTTGTTTTTGTATTTATGTATGTTGGTATATATTTATTTATTAAATTTTTGAGACACTGTGAAGTTGCATGAAAGAAGTTCTTATTTTATTCTAAACCAAAACCCTGTACAGCAGATCAAATCTAAAAGCTAACATTTACAAAAAAAATTTATAGGTAATGAGAATATTTGACATTTAATGTTGCAAGCAAATACCATCGTTCTGATCATCCTTGTGAGATGAACATTTATGAACTTTTAACACGACGGAAAGAGGCCAAGTCAATGGAATAAAATAAATGCTGAAATACTTTCCTTAGGCATGACATAAGGGTTTTTAACACCATTCAAAGTTTGAGTTTACTTTTATATTAATGCTTAAAGTTAATCACTGAAATCTACTCTTTGTTTAATCTTATTTTTTTAAAGGTCTCGTTGACATTCTCATCTCGACAGGTCTGGGAAACAAAACATCTCGACCTGTATGGTGACATGTATGCACTACAATAAAACAGCAGGGTTTCTGTCCAGGGCTATTGTAACATATGCACTACAATAAAACAGCAGGGTTTCTGTCCAGGGCTATTGTAATACATGCACTACGATAAAACAGCAGGGTTTCTGTCCAGGGCTATTGTAACATATGCACTACGATAAAACAGCAGGGTTTCTGCCCAGGGCTATTGTAACATATGCACTACGATAAAATAACAGGGTTTCTGTCCAGAGCTTTTGTAATGTATGCACTACGATAAAACAGCAGGGTTTCTGTCCAGGGCTTTTGTAATGTATGCACTACAATAAAACAGCAGGGTTTCTGTCCAGGGCTTTTGTAATGTATGCACTACGATAAAACAGCAGGGTTTCTGTCCAGAGCTTTTGTAATGTATGCACTACAATAAAACAGCAGGGTTTCTGTCCAGGGCTTTTGTAATGTATGCATTA
>JADKLZ010005465.1:21559629-21578525 GCA_021533235.1 Biomphalaria straminea
ACAGATAGAGAGAGAGACAGAGAGAGAGAGACAGAGAGAGAGAGAGACAGAGAGAGAAAGAGAGAGAAAGCATTGTGTTATTGCAATACAGGACAGAGTAATTAGGACAATAACATTTCGAGAAGCATATCCTAAAACTTAATTTTGTTGAGAAATGCTGAAAATGTGGGGGAGTCAATTGAATACAAAAAGGGCAGGATGTTCAGCCCTATTAGAATCAGCCTACCTAGGTCGCCATAACCAATTTGTAAAATTAATACACCAACACTTGACCCACAATTTGATCGGTAAGTATACTCCTCCAGTCCTCTTTATTACAAATACCCTCAACAAGAGGTTCTCGAGTCTACTGATCACTTACTATACTGGGATAGGCCTATCTTGACCGACAAAACTGTAGATTTTAATGGGCCTGATCTGCTGTTTATTGATAAAAAAGAAAAAAGCCGCTACCTTTATTGACATCGCCGTAATACTGTCTCATAATATAAGAAAAACTGAGTTGGAAAAACAACGAAAATATGGGAACCTCGGCTTCGAGATTAAGCGTTTATGGAAGTTATCAAAAAATTTTTTTACCGCAACGTTATATCAACCGTGGGGATTATGACAACTAACCTAACAGATACCTTCAAGGCCCTCAACATTCCTATGAACATTCTCTTTGCCTGTCAGAGGGCGGTACTGCTGCAGACAACCCACATCACCAGAAAATTCCTCAGTAGAAACTGTTAAAGGGATTACGATGAATTTTGTCTCCCTTTAACAAAACTCGATCCTGGCTGCGCCAGAGAATGAACACTCGTTCTTTACTAACATAATAATAATAATAACAATAATACAGATATAAAACTAGGCTAAAAAGAGAGTTTGTGTGGAAACACAAACTCTAAATTCGCCCCCAAAGTGGTCCACCCAGGCAGGTAAAAAAGGCAGGTTTCAATATTTTCAGAATTCTATCAAAGACAAATGACAGAGAAGAATGTAGAAAGAAGGTTGACAGATCTTGTGTGGTGCCCCAGCGGTCCATCAGACCAAAGGATTGGTGAAAGTGAATGTAAGAAGGATGTGAACATGGCCAAACTGATGTCTTATAATGAATATCTAATTGTTTTGTAAAGGGTCAATTTCTTATCCTAATCCTCAAGAAAAAAACATTTTGATAGAAAAAAAAAGTTAAAGTGTACTAGGTATGTGCAGTTATGCTGTAGTTCACGCGATAATATGAAAAACTACTTATTTATTGTTATTTTAAATTATATCCAACTTGTATGTATACTAAATAGACTTTTTCTCTTTAAAAAAAAGAAAACTTTTTTTTGTGTAAATGTAGTAGTTAGTATGACATAACTTATTTAACTTAGCAATACAAATGTAATAAAAAAAATTGACAAAAAGTGTAAAAACATTTGTATCAATATATTAACAATATGCTATATTTATACTTCCCCTTCTAAGAAGCCTTTTTGTGTTTGTTACTCTTAATATTGAATAGTTGTAAAAGTGGTGTATTTTTATGAAAAAACTGCTTGCATAAATGATTTAAAAAATTTGATTTTTCGCTTTCAGAAAAGAAAAGAAGTAGCCATAGCATCATACCTTTGAATGGTCTAAAATATTATGATGTCAGATTTTCAATATTTTTTTCTAGTTTACGAGATCTAAACGGGACGGACATTTCAAATAAATCGAATAGCGTCTTTTTCCCTTTCGGGGGCCGCTTAAAAAAAAAGGATATACGCTTTTTTTTTTTTTTACCATTTATTGCCTTAAAGTTGTGCACCTGTTCACTTTTCAATTTCAACTTTGACCCGGATTCACAAATCATTAAATTTGTAGAAGTTCAAGCACAAGCACTTGTCGATTTACATTTTAAAATAAAAGCCACAAAGGGAAATGACCGGACGTCTTAACTTCTTAAGAACTCGGTGAAATGGATTCTGTCCCTTTATCAACCATTCTAGATCTATGTAATGCTTTCTACAAACTTGAAAAAAAAAAAAAAAAGCAATTTCTCTAATGTTTCTTTATTCTAGTAGGCCTATTACTTTACGACCTAAATAATTCCGTTATTTTTAGACAAGAAATTAAAACACTAGAAATGTGGTTATAATTAAATGTACATTTGACTTAGTTTACAGCAGCATAGACCTAATTATCTAAATTATGTACTTACAAATTCCAGTAAGCTAGAGTCTATGTTTATCCTTTGCTGTTTTCTATGTTTTTATTAGCTTCGGCAGACGTCTAGGCTTATTATCACTACTGAAACAAAACTTAAAACGCATTCGCTTGTGTGCAGACGACACTCAAAACATTTCAGAATGTCAGAGGTAAAAAAAACTTAAATCAACCCAGATAGAAAATGTATCCGTCTGTCTGTCAGATATTGTAGAAGCAGACACTAGATTAAATTACAAGGGAATTAGTGGGGATTACACTGGCCTTCTTGGACTGGCTTAATTAGATGTTGTTTTTTTTTATTTATTTAGAATTGGCTTTTGTAATTCGTTTGCTGTTGTGGGCTATATTTTATATTGAGTGATATTTATAAAGACTATATCCTAGAAACAATATCCCAGAGACTATATACTACAGTATATATACTGTTATAACCCTCTCTATACTACAATAGGGTTAACTGTGTGTGACCAGCTGACATTTGTGACACAGTCCAGCAATATAGTTAAGTGTGCTATATCGAAGGGAAAGAGCAGTACTGGCATGAACTTTCTCGCAACTATGACCACTGTTATGGTCATCTGGTCATAAGCCTGAGTGTACGAGAGATATAGCGTGTAAGAAAGCGGCAGTTCACGACAGGACACGGAAAAGACCAGGTCTGTGAGTCTGTCATGAAGTCGGTCCTGGTTGAGTCCTCAAGTGTTATCACTGTTATGTACTTGTCCAGGAAGAGATAGAGACAGTAGAGTTTTGTACGGTGATGTACAAAGTAACATTTTAATTGTCGATGGGTTGCCAATAGTCCAGTATTGGCTGTTAATTTACTGTTATCTACTTATTCACTCATTATCAAAGTACCAGATTAACAAAGTTATTCACTCATTATCAAAGTACCAGATTAACAATGTCAAGTTCTTGATGTGTTTTGTGTTTAGCAGTGATTAGGAGAGAGAGAGAAGATCGTAACAATACTACAGACTATATTAGAGGATTCTTTAGATCAATTCATAATTTTTTATGGGAACAAAACGGCATGGCCGGTCTTAGGCCACTGCAGCCTATGCGGTTGCAATGGGCCCCGCGCTTTCATAGGCCCCGCGCTAATTCTAGGTGTAATTATTAAATTGCAGAGTATATACGAAAAAGTCAAGGAAATCTTCTGAATTTATTAAAATCTCCTGAAATGTCATAAAAATCTGAAAAATAGTCAATATTATCATTTGTGGATTGCGGAAAACACCAATCCTACGCGCGATATTTATAAATATGCCATAGGTTGCAAGGTTCGTAAATTAAAGTTAATTTGATCGCAGTTTTGTTCTTAGAAAGAATAAATAAAATTCAAAGTCAATTTTTTTCTAATACAAAATCTTAATTTTCACTTATTACCCTTATTCCCACCCAGACTAGGCCCCGCGCAATCAATTTCGCATTGGGCCCCGCGATACAGGACCGGCTCTGTAAAAGGGAATGTCTTATTAACTCTTTCTCTCCTAACAGACGATACAATGTTGATTCCATCAGAATGAGGTAAATAATTACGGAGAGAAAGATTTAATGGACATTGTCTCGGGGAGATGGAAGAACAGCTTCACATTACCAGTATGGATATGCCATGGTGACCTGTTTCTTCGGCCAGCGGCTCACAAGTTGTCAAATGAGGGACTTCAACATAACCCAAACTTCAAGTTGTATCTGCTTCAGTGATGCCCTCTTGTTGCCTCACTAAGAGAGGTGACTAAAAAGGCGCCTCCTTGCGCAAGGGCGTAGCTAGGAATTTTCCATCGTTTGGAGACCCGGGGGAATTGACCTCTGTGGGGGCCCCTGCATTTTGAGCAATATTTAATTTTTAAAGTAAAAAACACTCATATGGGGGCACCCTTCAAGTGGGGGCCCGGGGGGATTTCAATATTCTCTCCCTCCTCGCCCCACCCTAGCTACGCCACTGTCCTGGCCCCTTTTTTTCAAAGACAGAGAGGCTTAATTCTTATAGCTTATGGGGCACTTTATTTTCATAAACTGAGAGGCTTCTTTAGCTTATTACCACTTCCTGTATTCTGTACACAGGAAACATCCTAACACCCAGTTATTTAGAGTTACCCTCCATAGCAATGTTAAAAAGATTTTGTTTTGTTCATATAAAAAAACACTATCGCTATACATGTTTGTGTTTGTAGAAAATGTTTAGTGTTTGTAAAACGTTTTACATGTTTCGGATGTTTCAGATTCGGAAGATAATTACATCCTAGCCCCAACCTCATGCAGGATGACGGGGGAAGGCAGTGGGACCTCCGAACGTCAGCCCAGAGCGCATACTACGCAACCAGGCAACCATCCACAACCAGACAAAGAGCCACAACCAGGCAGCTTTTCACACCATCAGGCAGCCATCTACAACCAGGCAGCCACCTACAACCAGGCTGCCACTCACAACCAGGCAGCCATCCACACAATCAGCCAGCCGTTTATAACCAGGCAGCAATCTACAATCTGGCAGCCATCTACAACCAGGCAGCCCTCTACAATCAGACAGCCATCCTCACAATCAGTCAGCCACCTACAACCAGGCAGCCACATTGATTTGTTCGCTCGGCCAACGCTTCTCGGTCACAACAACGATGGATTGGAAACGGCCATTAGAGGAATCCGTTAGGGAAGAAAAACAGAGCCAGCGTTGAGGCTGATTTGGTACAGAGAAGAAAAATTTCCTCCGTGTGCTCAGCCTTCGACCGAGCATCTTGGGAAAAAAGCCATTGGTGATAAAGCATTATAAGGTTGTATCAATATTAACATCTGCATGGACCACTTATAGACAAGCCTATAGAGAGGAGCTTGCCTGGACTAGAGTTCCAAGAGTCTTTCACTCACAAAAATGTGCATATATATATACAGGTCAGTAGCTTGATATATTTCAGAAGAAAAAAAGAATCTCTCACCGTTAATACAATTGTAGGATTTAATAATACATTTCTGTATGACGGTAAGGAAATTAAACCCACGCAAAGTTGAAATGTTATCAGCTATCACAAAATTGTATACTGGATAAGAGACGCTTCAGAGAATGTCAACGCAGTGACACGTAGGCGCGATGTCCCTTGGCCATTAAACTCACACTGATCTTTCACCCAATAAAACCGATGTCACTTGTCTATATACAAGTACCGGTATTCTAAATGCTTGAAGTCAATCGTAGAGCGCAATAGCAAAGGGACATAGCTAACATCAATTATTTGCAGGATTGAAACAAGCTACCACTCTGGATAATGAATGGACTTCCTCCCCCAATGTTGTGTGTGTGTGTGTGTGTGAGTATGTGTGTGTGTTTAACTGCAAGAGATGAGTAAATGTAGTTATATTAAATTTATCCTTATGTTGTGGGCGGTCGTTGACTTATAGCCCCAATCTGCTGGTTGACTTATAGCCCCAATCTTCTGGTAATAACCAAACCACTTTAGACCTATTATATTTTACATTTCGAAACTTAAAAATAATTTAAAATATAACTTCCTTGTGAACAATTATATATACCATACAAACTTTTAGTACAATATTGACTGATTCAATTTAAGATATAATGAAATCAATGTAGTAGACTTAAGTAATAATAAAATTAACCCTAACTCACTGCAAAAAACACATCTTTTTAGTCTGTCGTTCTGGAGTCGTCTGAACTACTTCTGATGACGATGCCGATTATCTTTCATCATTGATAATAATTATAACCTTTCTATAGCGCCACTTTCATGCTTATAGCATGCTTAGTGCTGTGACCCAATCTCATTTGTGGACCAGAGGGTATATGGCAGAAAGTTTTTTTGTGCTGCCTTTCTGTGGCATTTTACGTCTCTAGAGACGATCTTTTCCCCTTGCAAGCTCTTGTGTGACTAAAGAGGCCGATCCTTGATACACAGCTGCGATCGCAGGTTGGGCATATGTAGTCACCAGGCGCCGTTGCACTTTCACCCTTCTTTCTGCTTCTGTTGTGTATGACATCTGCAATCAAAGACCCCTTCTTTATGCTCTCTCTCCAAGTGGATCTATCTTGTGCCACCTCTTCCCAGTTGCTGGTGTCGATCTTAAAGAGCTTCGTGTCCCGTTTGCATACATCTGTATAACGTAAGAGTGGGCGACCAGCGGCTCTTCTGCCTTCTATTAGATCGCCTGTGGGAGTCGACCTACTGGCATTCTACGAACGTGGCCAAGCCAGCCAAGGCGTCTGCTGCTGATAACAGAGCTGCCTTTAGGCGCTCAGTAAACATAACTCTGCTCGCGTCGGATGTCGAACCTCGAGCCCCCTTCATAGGTAGCCAAAGCCAACCAAATAATAACCTCTTTGTGAACAATACTTTATACATAACTTTTTATTATAATATAAATAAATTCAAGTTGAGATAAAATGAAATCAAACGATAGCCTCTTCCCACCATTATATAGCGCTACTTTCATGCTTATAGCATGCTCAGGGCGCTTTGGTCCAATCTCATTTGTGGACCAGTGGGGGGGAGGGGTATCTAGGAGTTAGTTTTCCGTGCTCAGTAAACACAACTCTGCCCGAGTCGGGTGTCGAACCTCGCGCCCCTTTCTAGGTAGCCAAGCCAAGCTCAAGCTCAAGCCGCACTTAGCCTCTCGGCCACGCTTCCCACTATCACCATAGAAACACACACACTCCATAACATCCACCACACCCACTTTTTGTCTTTGGTTTAACAGTTCTGGAGATAATTGTAACGTAAAACCAGGGTTTCCCAATGTAAGGTACGCGTACTCACAGGTACGGGAAGACCTTGGAGGGGTAAGGGTTCGAAATAACAGGGTTTACCTCATGATTGTCCAGGGCCTCCGGGAAATCTCATTAAAAAAGGCAAAATATACGAAAACGTCATGAAGTATTTTTCTAATTAAAAATCTTAATTTTGATACTATGCTTATCCCTACCCGGACTAGGCCCCACGCAATCCGTTTCGCATAGGTCCCCGCAATAGCTAGGGCCGGCCCTGGGTATATTCGTATAAAATTATCGTTTTGTTAATGTACTAGGACAAAACAAGAGCTTTCCACATTAAGATATTGGCTCTTTAACTGTCTGATTTCTCTAATCTTTAAATAGAATGGGTTGCATGAGCCAGCCATGTAAACCAACGACTTAGCAGAGTTTAAGTCATTGATTAACATGAATGACTAGATTGAGACTTGAAATGCTTAGGACGTAATTATCTGAAGTAACATCTGTAATCTATAAGTAATACCAAGACATTTATAAAACATTTAATAACATATTCATTTCAAACTCATTAAGACTGCTTTTGTACTGTTTTTTCAGACTATATACATGTATAAATGAATACATACACTACCTACATTCATAAATAAATACATACAGCAATCCAACGTAAGAATATGGGCCTATCCAGTTTCCGATGCATTATCAAACTTTATATATTTTCACATATACTATGGCATACCATTTATGGGCCGAATTGTATGGTAATGCCCGGGCCGATTTCGATATCCAGTCCGCCCCTGTTAGGTACCCATTGTAACTTGTTGGACTCATTGACATCTAAAAAATTCCGAAATTGAAATTCCAAACCTTCCCCAAAACTCGATAGAACAATCTAAGGGAGGTAACTGTAGATTTACGTTCTACACACAGCTCGTTCACGATTTATCTCCTCTTATATTATTATTATTATTAATTAATTAATCTATATATATAATCCACAAAGAATTAGGTCAGACAACAACAACGAGTAAATAGGTAAGATCCCCTGGCGTACGCACCACGGTGTGAATGGACCCAATCCGCACTATTTCATTCACAAAATAGCATAGCATGCGGCGCAACGCTATTTTGTGAATGAATGTGGAATAATTTGTTCTTCATCTGCCAGTCTATATATATATGTCTATGGGTTTATATAATTCTCTTCTCCTCAAAGTTCAAAGGTTCAAGAGATAAATAAGTAAGGGGAAGATCCCATGGCGCACGCACGCGGTGTGAATGAAAGTGGTGTTTACATAATTCTCTTCTTCTCAGATTATTGTCATATTATTAAAAGTATTTCCAGATTATTGTGTCGTTAGACTATTGAAACTAGAACAACAATACACAGATAGAGTATACTTTCAGGTTTCACTTTAGAAAGTACTTTAATTACGTAAATTCGTTCATTAGACATGATTACGAAAGGTAACTTATCTCTCTATTCCTAGATCTAGATCTAGATCTAAATAGTAAAACTTGAATTCAACTCTAAGAAGATTATAGAACTACTCTTCGCAAATATAGTTTTATGATTTTGAACATGAACATAGCCTACTAATTATAGTCCATTTAATCAAATTAACATTCAAATTTGTTTTTCTAAACCATTGTTACATGAGTGCAGCTATATTCTTAATATCGCGTAAATTAAGGTCAATTAGCCATTTTTTTTTTATCTATTCATAGTATTTTTCATTCATGAATTCAAGCATTCGCTTTACTTATATCAAGCAATTGGGAAGATCCCATGGCGCCACAAGTTGTGAATGGGAAATAATATATCCAAATCCGCACTATTTTCATTCACAAAATAGCATAGCATTTTTTTTTTACTTTAAAAAGATTTTAATAATGTCCGGAAATTTCCAGGACTTTTTCGACCGGCGGCATAGCATTTAATAACATTTCAGGAGATTTCCAGGGGGCTCCTGGTCAATCAATAGAGGCCGCGGGAAATCTGTTATGTTTTATAAAATGGTTCAATTTAATAATTTATACACCTAAAAATAAGCACGGGTCCAAAGAAAGTGCGATACCCACTGTGGTCACATATGTTGCAGTGCCTAAGGCCTGCCTTGGAAAATAGCGGCGTATGATATGCCGCCGGTCGACTAGTAATAAATAAATGCATAGGTAATAATCTTGCTTGGTCATATTATTAGGTTTTATTATGTTATCATCATTTCAAAAAAGTAATAGTATCTAAAAAATAAAGAAATGTAGTCTATAATTTACTCTGAATAAAACAAATATATTAATTTATTAATGAACAAAACTGACTCCCGTAATACCCATGCAACCTATTTTTCACTAAATTTATTAAGTTTTAATTCTTGGTAAATGTTCCTGATTTCTTGAGCTGTATCCTTCACATTATGAGTGTCCATTTTTCCTGCAGCTTTTTGGGTTATCTTCTCTTGGTATTCACATGAATGGTGTTGTGTCATTTAATATTTTTGCGTTAATGAAATGGTAGACTCTGAATGTAGAAACTACTAGAAAAAGTTGCACAGATCTTTACCTTTTTGTGGAGCATGAAAAAAAAGGGCACCATGTATAGGGTGGTTGTGACTGTTTCTATAGACCGTAACGTTAAACAGCACTATGAAATCAAAAGCATAAACAAATGTGGCGGCATTCTTAGTTATCTTATCTTATACAATACAGACGTTACTTCAAAAAAGAAGATGATTACGTCCTACGCGTCATGCATTCAGTCATGCATATTTAACCAATGACTTAAATTCTGCCAAGTCACTGGTTTTCCTGGCTAGCTCAGGCAATCTCTAATAGCGCTAGGGAAGAAGGAGCTTTTGTACAAATTTGTCCTAGCAAATGTCATATATATTCCACATTCTCTTTGTGTCTTTCGCAGTATTTCATTAAATTTTGTTTTTGTATTTGAAGATAATGGTTCAGTGTTTTATGAATAATTGTTACTTTACTTTTGAGTCTTCTGTCCTGAAGGCTTTTTAAATTTTGTTTGAGCCACCAAGAAAAGATTTTTAAGTAAGGCCTCAAGATTAGAGGATTGATGAGAACATTGGGGGACAGTGGCCGCCGACCTCCCCGTGGTGTTCTCTGGTAACTGGAGTAAGTTCACTCCCCTTGCTCTTGGGGTGTTCCGAAAAGGGCCAACGTTGCGGGAGCGCTAACTTTCCTAGCAGGCTCTCACGCTCTACTGGTGCAGAGAATATTTACAAAGAAGGGACAAGAAAAAGAGTCGCATGTTAGGGCAGGCTACAGACCTGCTCGCATATTGTATTGAAACGAAGCCTTTTATCGAGGCGAATGCATAAATGGGGGCGACTAATTTCAGTGATTGAATAAGTGGTCATGAAAAAAAAAGAATATAGTTGAAGCCGTCACCCTTTTTCGTATGACAATTAGAAATCTCCAGGAGCGTAGCTAGGAATTTTCCAACGTTTGGGGACCCGGGGGTTTCCCTTTTTGGGTCCCTTGAATTTTTTTTGTGCATAATCTTTAATTTTTAATGTAAAAACAAACACTCATTTGGGGGAATCTCAAATTCTCCCCCCTCCTCCCCCCACCCTAGCTACGCCACTGGAAATCTCAATGTAAAACTAAGAGATAGAGCAGCAGACTTCGAGATGTCATCTATTGCCGTCGACTTATGTGTCATTATTTAATACCGCTCCACTCTTGCTGCTTATTTGAGGTACGTATAAAGCTAGCTGCTATGAGGAGCGTGCCTGGCACCACCACTAGCAAAGACCTGTAAAAAGAAGTTTCAGACGTCATTGGGGATGTTTCTATTCTTTGGTTGAAAAAAAAAAATTAGTGGAAGTGACAACTGATATATACCACTAGAAGTGTGCCTGGATGTCATAACGAACTGGCAGTAAGAGATATGTAATAGACACACTTTAAATTAATAAGTCTAACACAATGAGTTCAGTTATTCACTTTTATTGTGTTCCATTCTTCACTGTATCGTCTTGTTCTTCATTCTGACCTCCCTTACACACAGCCCTGACTTACACACTTTCTATGCTGTTCACTCAACCATGCTGCACTCTGAAGGTCAACTGGCCACTTCATACTCAGGCACAAACACTCCTCTACTAGCCATTCAAAACACATACACTTGCTATTATGGTATGGATGAGTATATAAATAACTATGTGAATGTGAATTTATTACTGTAAATTGTGTAACAATTTCAAGCGTTGAACCACACAACTTCTAATAATTTTCTGACAGAATAGGTCAATAGGAAGACATTTTATTTTACATTGACGTGCAATATAGTTAAGCAGAGGGAAGGTTTTAAAACATTTCTTTAATATGAGACATAAATCTGACATAAAACCAAACAAAACCATAAATCTGATTTTTTTATGACGAAAAATTAAAGTAAGTGGCTCAATTTCAAGACTCCTCATGGTTGTGGGATTTGGATTTTTGAAGTGACCACATCATATGAGCTCAACCACAAACTACAAGAAAAATAAATTTATTTGCATGAAACAGCTCTAGGCCTAATTTAATGGAGCAGGATTTCCAGAAGTTGCTTTCGTGGAAAAAATCTATATCCCATAAATTCGCGAAGGTAGGCCCTACTATATCCACGATATAGACATATAGTCATATATTGTCTATGATCCACGGGTTTGTAATAAAAGTGCATTAAAAATATGTTGTTTTTTTTTTTCTTTTCTGTTAGGCCCTATATGGCCCGTCCTTCCAGCCCTGATTTTCATTTCGGAGTTCATCTCAGGTTATATGGCCCGTGACACGTACGATTGTCTGCCGGTTTGTAGTAGGCCTATACATTTGACATCACTGTTTTATCTAATAAATAAAACATGTACATAGTTTCTGCTATTGCCTAATTTCATAACATCAAACCGAACCAAACTCGAACTTAAATCTGATCGAACCGAACCAAACTCGAACTTAAATCTGATCGAACCGAACCAAACCAAAACGAGAGAAGTTGGGTTCGATTCCCATCTCGTTTCAATATGGTAACATCTTTAGTAAAATCACTACAGTTAGAAAACCTTCAGGATAGAAGACTCAAGAGTAAAATAGCAATTATACACAAGGCACTGAACCATAATCTTCAAATACAAAATTTAATAAAATACTCAGAAAGACACAAAGATAGAGGTAGACTCTCTTAGCCTATATGAATATGCTAGGACAAATCTGTACAAATGCTCTTTCTTCTCTAGTGCCATTAGAGCAAGGAATGGGTTGCCTGAGCTAGCCAGGAAAACCAGTGACTTGGCAGAATTTAAGTCATTGGTTAACATGCATGACTGAATGCATAACGCGTAGGACGTAATCATCTTCTTTTTTGAAGTAACGTCTGTATTGTATAAAAGATAAATACAAATTTAAGTTTTGATTCAGGTAGAAGTCCTTTCTATATTTTTATGGGTAGTTTTAAATGTAGATTACAACTTCCGGTTGCAAGTTTATACAATAGAAGCCTGGTGTTTATCACCTAAACGTGGGCCAGTTACCAATATTTTATACAAGTTTTATTGTTAGATTAATATATCTACAAGCATAATCTGTTCAGTTCACCTTTTTTCTTCACAATAAAGTAAATCTAAATGGATAATACATTTTTTAGTAAGTAATCTAGAATGTCATGATTAGATATATAATCTACTTAGACCTATCTAGCATTCTAGGCTAAATAAGCTAAGGCTAATAAATAGGTTTTAAAATAAAAGTAAAACTTATAATCTAATTAGATTTATAATCTAATTAGATATCTATAATTAGATCTATAATAATTAATAGAATCTCTAGTAGTTCTAGATTCTATAGATCTAGATTTTTAGAGTAGACTCAGAGCAGATCAGTGATTCAGTGAGTCAACTTAAATGAGAGACTCTACACAGTCTCAGTGTCAGTCTCAAGTAAAACTTACAAAGAGTTTTGTAAAGAGTGACAGACTCATGAGACTGAGACGTCTGAGACTATCTTGAGAGTCTGACAGTCTAGAATCTGTAGTAGAGTTTCTACTACTTTTACTACTAGAGTGTCTTGTATTTGGCACACACCGACTTTGGGAACTAGGTCAAATTTTTATTTAATTTTTTTTTATTTTGGTGAAGGTGAAAAAAAAAAACTGAACGCAGATTATTATTCTGCAACTAGAATCTAGATCTAAAAAACTATAAAAATAGCAGTGTTTCTTTGAATTACCACTCAGTGACTCATAGTTAAGATTTTAATTTTCAAATAAAGTTATAAAGTAGGTCACTTCATGCTCCTATACTGAACGCAGTTTTTGTGCTGTCTCCTTTAGCGCACACTGAGCACCGTCAATTATAATAAACACCACTATGTTATTGATAATAAATTATATCTAATTCATCCCTTATAATGCCTTATATTAGGTACTTCGATTTTCCGGTCGCGCGAGATTTTTTTTGGTTACCGGAACCGGTAACATTCTTGCGGCAGTATTTAAGCCAGTAACAATGGTCAATGTGCTCCAGTCTGGTTTTGTCTTCAAAATCAGAAACAAAAGGATAATCAGAGTCCTTTGTTTGTTCAAGGATAGGATATCAGTTAATTCTTTGGATTTATATCAGTACTATTCTATCGTCTTCATGGAGATCCAGCGTGTTGAGCTTACGGGTAAGTTGGCCATCCAAATTTTTTTTATTATGCTAATAGGCATACTAAATTAAGTTAACTTGTGTACCTTAATATCTAATCTAACTATTTTTGTAAATATTATCATAATAAGTGATTGCAATAATTAGTAATTGGTTACACGAGGCACCAAGTATCATGGTCTGAAAGCGAAACCAGCCACCATTACTGACCGGAAATGATAGATTCACTGGTTATCAATGGCTGCATCTCTTTTTTGTTAGATCGATTTTTTTAAAATCCTTCAACAGGGACAGTTTTATTTAGTCATCCATGATTTTGAATGTAATATTTTAAATTTGTAGGATGATTTTAAACAAGTTCAATTATTATTTTTCGTTTTTAGTTGATATTTCTTGCAATAGCTATTAGTTATATTAGTATAATTGTGATAATTATAAAATAATTTAACAATATATTTTAAGTGATAGTTACTATAATAATACTAGTAAATATAAGTTGTAAACAAAATAAAACACAATTCAGTTGAAATATCTCTTTATTTCAATGAAAATAAATTTTCAGATATTAATCTATAGATCTAGATCTATATTCTCTATCATGATAATTGTAGCAATATTTTCAAGTAAAGGCTTGGCTGGACTTGTAAAGTTGAGACTTGAGCCTTCAATTCAATGAAGTTTAACATTTTTATATAAAATGTCCTCCTTATTAAATCCTTTTATAAAAAAATCTTCTAACTGCATTTCATTAAAATTATATACATGATGTGTCTAATTTTGTTTGGAACATTTTTTTTTTTTTAATTTTTTTTTTAATTTTTTTTTTATATTTTCTCCAGATAAAGTGGGCATGGCAACTGAATGTTGTAGGTGTTGACAGGATTGTTGTGCAGACTGATGAGGATATGGCGAACAGTCCTATAGATGTGACAGGCACTGCAGTGGCTGTTCTTTTATTCCTGGCAGCATAATGGACTTCTGCTGTCATTGATTCTAGACTTGCAGCAACCAAACATTCTTAATAATCTTAATCAGCTGAGAGTCTCAGGTAATAACTGTTACATTTTCATTCAGCAAATTTATTTTTATATTTTACAATTACTTCCTTTTTAGGTGTCTCAACCCTTTAGACATTTATTATACTTATTAACAATGCATTTTGGAAAGATGTTGACTGGAAATGGATGAGATATCTACATTCTACAAAATGAAAGATAAAACATCTGGAAATGGTAATATTTCTACCACATTTATAACTTTAAATTTTTTTTTATATAAATTTTAAAGATACAATTTATGCAGCTACTATATACTGTTTCCAACAACAGACAAATCCATTATGTGTTAACCCTCAAATAGTTAGATATATTTTATTATATGGAAACATGTTTCATATCTGGGATGTTAGGGCCTATTTATTTAATGTGAAAAATATGATTTCACAATACAGCTGATAATTGTGCAATGAATCATTTATATGAAGTATTTATTCTATTTCAGCTTAGCAGATAGGGTAGACTCAAGGAATGTTCATCTTCAAACAATCATGCATAATCCTCTCAAGCTTTGGATACTGACGCACTCTTTCAAACGTACTCAGACTGTTCTCATCAAGAAATCTTTATTAATTATTATCATTATATAAATTTAAATAGTTGTTTTTTCTTTTTCTTCAATTTTGTATAGTTATCTCTTAAAGTCTAAAGATTAAAATGTTACAGCTCTCAAAGTATGAAAAAAATATTTGTTTTTATTTTGTGCTGTTTTTCCAACATGTTGCTCATCCAAAGTTCATTATAAGTATCAGCAAAAAAGTTGTTCATTTCAGTTAAAAGCCTAATAAGTAATTTTTTAAGGCTAAAAAAATTGTATTTCTAAGTTTCAAGATAATTACTTGTTGTTCCACATTTAGCATAGAAAAAAAAACTTCTGTCTCAGATTATAATAAAATTTAAAATAAACAAATAACACAATCATGCATTCATCATGCATGCATTCTTTAAACAATTTCATTTAAATTTCTCAATTAAAAAGTTATAACCATTTTAAATGTCAACATAATATTTTGTAGAAAAAACAACTCAGCTCAAACTTGTCATGCCATATTTATCAAAGAACATAATTTTTTTCTTAAACTTCAATCTCAGGGTTAAAATAAAATAAACAAATAAAACATAGTCATGCATTTCTGTTAAATTTCATTTAAATATCTCAATTGGTTAAAAAGTTATAACCAAGGTAAATTTGGTCTTTTTTTTAAATTGTCGTTCCACGTTAACAAAAAAAAAAATTTTCTTCTTGAATTTCTTTCTCAGGATTATAATAGAATAAACTAATAACACATATTCATGCATTTCTGTTGAAAATTTCATTTAAATATCTCTATTGGTTAAAAAGTTATAACCATTTAAGTGTCAAAAATTTTTTTTTGTCGTTTTCGAAATGTCGACCCATATTAAAGTAATTTAAAAAAAAAAAGTTTCAACTTCTAACTCAGAATCATACAAAAGAAATAAATAACACATATTCATGCATTTCTGTTGAAAATTTCATTCAATTATCTCTAATGGTTTTAAAGTTATGACCATTTATGTGTGAATATGTATTCTGTTTCTGTCGATTTTTCAACACCTACCCCTACACCAAAGGCTTAACAAAAAAAGTGTTAATAGATATCTCAGGTTTAAAATTGTCATAATTATCAGAACATAATTGTGCATTTCTATGGAAAATTTCATTACATTATCTTTAAGCATTAAAAAGTTATAGCAGTTTAACTGTATAAACTCCTCCTTTCGGTCACAATTTTTTTTTATTTTAATAGGCTAATTTTCCGACACTAAAATGGTCATAACTTATGTTCTAATTAACCTAGAAGCATAAATGAGGTATCATTGAACTCCATTCAAAAAGATCTATCTAACTATAGTAGTTTCATTTAGATTCATTAAAGTTGATTTTTTTATCAAAGTACCTACCTTATATTATGTAAATTATGTATGAATTGCCGGGAAGGTTAAAACAATCTAGCAGCTTCTAGCTTTACTTTACATGTACCTTTACATTTCATTATACATGGTTTCTGAGAATCTCAAAAACTGCCCTCTGCCATGGAAAAGCTTAACAAAAATAAAGGAACTTATCTACAATTGGACATGCCCAGTCCCAAAATAATGTTTTTAGCTCCAAACATAAAAACAAATGAATTATAAACAAAAAAAGTGACTTGTTTATTTAAGGAGCCTCGGATGAGCTGTGCCATATATAAGACTCTCCTATAGACTATAGATCTATAAACAGGCTCCTGAATATATTTTATGTAGATGCTAGTTTTAGTTATAGATCTAGTTACTAGTACTAATGTAATTCTAAATTGAGATCTGTCTTAGTCGATTTAGTGTCTACTATTCTAGTCAATCATATATCATTCTAGAATCTAGATCTATAACTATAGTATAATAGTCAGTTGAGTATGTCTGTATGTGAGTATAGATCTAGTAGATTCTTATATTTGGCACACCGACTTTGGGAACTAGGTCAAATTTTTATTTTATTTTTTTATTTGGTGAATACTTACAAACTTACTTACTTTACAAAAAAAAAACAACTGAAAGCAGATTCTTATTCTGCAACTAAAGGACTATAAAAATAGCAGTGTTTGTTTGAATTACCACTCATAGTCAAGATTTTATTTTAAAATAAAGGTCACTTCATGCTCCTAATACTCCTTTACTGAACGCAGTTTTTGTGCTAATATTTATAATATATTCATAATTTGTATATATGTTTGTTTTGTTCAACCTTAACATCCCCTCCCTTATAAACCATTTTATTTTTAAAATTCAACTTAATGTGTCATTAATCTTATTTTTTTTCCTTGATCAAAGACTTAAATGGCAATTTTTTTTATTTTTTTTTTAGATCCGTTTGCAGACACTGGTGAAGGAGTCGGAGGGGCACCTGGCATCCAAGGTTCTCTTATTCACATTCGAATCCAGCAGAGAAACGGACGAAAGACATTGACAACAGTGCAGGGTGTTGACCCTAAATATGATTTTAAAAAGATTGTCAAAGCAGCGAAAAAGGTTTAGTAAATTTGTTAAAATTTGTATATCTGTATACTTTTAAATTGTAGTTTTAAATTTGTAGCCCTCCTAACAAATCCTTCTCTCTTTAAATTTTATTGAAATTTACTTGACTTGGCAAATATTTTTTAGTTTTTTTTTTGTGCTTTTTTTTTAACAAAATTATTACTTTTGGCCACAAATGATACGTATACTATGTTTTTTAATAATGGAGTTCAGTTTAGTAATATAATTTTAAGTAAAATGTTAATGTTTTTTTTTTAGTGCTATTAAATTAATTTTGTATTGAATAAAGTCTCAAGTCAATTTTTACAATTGTATTGTTTATAAGTACATGACTAAAAATGACATCATATTAAAATTAAAATCTCGTCTGTATAACATTTTAACTACAGTTGGTGAACTAAGTATGTTGTAACTATTCTTTGTTATAATAATAGTGAAAGCACGTTAGTTACTTTTTATTTGGCTTGGTTACTGGATACGGTATCAGATTGCTGGTGCACTGGAGACTGTGATACCTTATTTTTGCTAAATTTTTTTAGCATTGGAAATTTAAACATATGACATCCTGCTTTTAGGGATATTAACCACAGTACTGGTCCATACTTTTAAAATCTCAGTTTTGTTCATTTAATGCATGAAATGTAATGCCATTTAATTGAGATTTCTACGATAATCAGAAATAACTTTTTTTTAAGCTTTGTGGGATGTTTAATTGTTTAATAGAACTTAGTTGCTATAATTTTATAAATCTATGACATTGTAGCTACAGTATTCAATCCATTCACACTATCAAAGAAGCATATTTTGCACATATTTTTTTTTTTCCATCTTGAAAGTATTGGGCTTTGTATGCTGTATGAGCAGTTTGATTTGAAACTTAATGATAATAAATTCATTTCAAAGCCTGTCTATATATTTTACTATTTGTGTTGTTACTCTAGGAGTTTGCATGTAACGGCACTGTAGTGGAACATCCAGAGTATGGCGAGGTCATACAGCTTCAGGGTGATCAGAGAGAGCACATCCGCAGTTTGCTCATCAAAGTTGGCATCGCTACGAACGAACAGATTAAAGTAAGTACACTGACAGAATTGGTACACTGACAGAATTGTTTTTATTTCAGCCTATTTATCCACTGTACAGTAGGTGTGTAAATAGCCAGCCATTCTCTAAGAATCAGCAGAGCCAATGTAGGTGTGTTAATAGCCAGCCATTCTCTAAGA
The DNA here is from genome assembly GCA_021533235.1 of Biomphalaria straminea. Taxonomy (NCBI): domain Eukaryota; kingdom Metazoa; phylum Mollusca; class Gastropoda; family Planorbidae; genus Biomphalaria; species Biomphalaria straminea. Next base: position 21,578,501 of record JADKLZ010005465.1, read on the forward strand.
ATCAGCAGAGCCAATGTAGGTGTGT
>JADKLZ010005465.1:21578535-21606522 GCA_021533235.1 Biomphalaria straminea
AATAGCCAGCCATTCTCTAAGAATCAGCAGAGCCAATGTAGGTGTGTAAATAGCCAGCCATTCTCTAAGAATCAGCAGAGCCAATGTAGGTGTGTTAATAGCCAGCCATTCTCTAAGAATCAGCAGAGTCAAAAAGTATGTAACTGTCACTCAGAGGGAAGCAGGACTTTCTTGAATGGCCACCTAAACCAGTACTTTTAGTCTGGTCATTCACATGTTAATTGGAGGCTATGTCATGAGAAAATATGTTATCAAAGATTTTATCAGCTTTTATGCAGTCTGCAAGCAGTACAGCTGGTCATGTTTTGGGAGCAAAAGTAGTATATATATCTTGTTTTTTTTTTATATTTTCTTTTGCATTTTGTCGAAAACTCATTCATGGGACTACCTTTGACTTTTTAATTTTTTATTTTAATTATCACCATCAAACTCCATTTGAGTAAGGGCTTGAGAGGCTCAAATCCTCTCTAGCAAAAGCCCTGGACAGAAACCAAAAATTCTCGGCATGTAAGGTGACATATTTATGCACTTAGCAAGTCAGCAGTGTTTCTGTCCAGGGCTTTGTAATATTAATAGAGAATGGATTACTCCTTGGCTTGCATCCTTTGAAAGAAAGGCAACAGCTGGTCTGAACATTCACTTTTGGTTTTATGTTGTCTTCTCTAGTACATTTTTTTTTTTACTTCTTTGATAAGTTCATTTTTGGAACCGAAAGACTTGGTAAAAGTGTATTACAAGGTTACTTGAGTATTTTATACTAATAGTACCCAGCATGCTTGCCTAATAGCATCTGTCATTTTTGAGTGCAGACATCTGCAAATCAAATTTTACAAACTACTTTGCATCTGATACTAGTCTGACTGATAAAATTTGAAACAAATTTTGACTTATTGTGTTGGAAATAAGAAATAAACAATTCTGAGAATTTTCTTTTCCTTTAAAATAAAAAAAAAAGCACCAACTAAACTTATCCACTAGATTATTTTAGATGACTTCAGAACTAATAGTCAAAACTATTAGTCAACTAGATTGACTTGAATGACTTTGAGATCTCATACTAGATTAACTGAGATGACTTTAGAACTCATTATTAACTAGATTAACTGAGATGACTTTATGTTTACTGGTGGGAGCCTTTGAAAGAGAGAGAGAGAGAGACGTTTTCTTGCTTATATTCAAACTATAGATTAGAATTTAACTTTCCCACTTAAAAACAATTTTAAAAACATATTTTCCTAATGATCAAACAATTCCATGCAGTTCAGTTTGATGTGTAAGACTTGGCTTATTCTTACTGGGAAATAAGTCCTTCTGATTATTTGACAGTCTGATGCACAGACCACTATGACTAGGTAGTCACCCTGTGGAGGATCTAAAATTTTGATTTACTATTTAGTTTTAAGCTAACAATAAATCCTCTCTGTTGCTAAGTATTTATAACTGTACTCTGTTTTCAGGTTCACGGTTTCTAAACTGGATGTGATGTTTGTGTGTCTTGTGTAGAGCTGAGAGTAACTTCAAATATCTAGGAATGGACACTCCAGGAAATGTTACTTTCACAATATGTATATAGAGTCATTATGTATCTACACATGTATATGTATACTGTGTTGCTGAATGGTGTGTGTTTGTGTGTTATAAGAGAGGTTTCGTTTTCGGGTGTCTCTGTTAACATTGCTATCTGCGCATGTATCTGATACAAAAATTATTTGCATTTCTGTTTGGTCAACATAATCAAGTCTGCACTTTTTGTAGATTTTAAAAGTCTGGCTCTTTTTGTATTAGGTCTAGGGTTTTCTGGGTATTTTTTTTTTAAAGGGATCCTCTTCTCTTGTTCTGAATGTAATGTTTTTAAAAACATTGTAATCAAAAAGTCAATGTAAGATGGGTGAAGAGATGTCTGTCCATCCCCTATCAACTGTTACATCATTTAGTCTGGGATGGGTGGAAGGCTTGATTTGGTTTATTGGTTGACTGTTCAATGGTTTCAATTAAACAATGCAACCCTGGATCATTAGTTGTGTTTATTACTCTATTTGGCTTGCTGTACAGAATGTCTAATAGGCCAGCTTTGCACTGTAAAAATATTTTCAGAACCGACACTCAAAATGTATATTTTTTTAAAAAATATTCTTAGCATCATAAGCCTTCATCCAAAGTTTTTACAAAACTATTGGCTTAAATATTTAACTATAAATACTATCATGAATAAGTAATGTCCCTTTTTATTAAATATGGTCTAGCCAAGACAAATGGTCATAGGAGGCCTGGACACTGACCAGCCATGTCACAACCTGGTTGTGCCATTTCAGGTCAGTGTTAAGGCTTTCTATGATGATTTGTCTCGGTCTAGCCACTGACATATTAACCCATTTATATCTTGAGTCCATGAACCTAGCTGACCACTATGTGCTAAACATTGAATTTAAAAAAAAAAAAGATAAAAATTTTAAAACTTTTCTTAGATTAGTTTGTCATGTTAGCTCTCGTGTTTATGTTTGTAATGTTATCACAGCGCCTTGAGTGTATATTTTATTTGTTAAATGCTCTATAAATTAAATTATGCAAAAAGTGGTAGACCAAAAAGTAGGCTAAGTATTAGCATGTGACTTAACTCTTTCTCTCCTAACTGACGATAACAGCATTGATTTAAAAAGAATGTGGTAAATAATTACGGAGAGAAAGAGTTAAAGAGACCCAATGTCAGCTAGGATCTAGTCTCCACGCAGCACCAGTCTACCCACAGATGAGTGATGCAGCCCTTCTCCTAGTCAAGCAATTAGATATTTCTTACTGGATCTCAAGTGCTGCGACCCAACACAGCACGATGTGCCAGAGGTCATACTTTGAGTGCAGTTTTACTTTTTTTTGGTGGTCCGATGTCTTGTTTTCTTCTACAAGTTTCAAGATATTCAAATCCTGTTCACAGCCATGCATTTGATCTTAATACTGTGAAGAGACATAGGCTGGATTATATAGTAAAACATGACTTACTGTCAAATGTCATATCTATATATAAAGTGAGAGTTAGGCATATGTATGTCCCTAATAAAAATCAAACTGTTTGACTAATCTTGATAAAACTTGGCATACATGTTCTTCAGATCATGTTGAAGACCAAAGTTTATGTTTAATGTCCCTCCCACAACTGGGTGGGCCCTGAAAATAGATAAAAAGTAACAAACGGTATATCTATAAAACATCTAATCTAAACTTTTAAACAAATTAGGTTAATATTTAAATATGTTGACTGAATGATGTAACCCACTTTCTCCTTTTACTTCTGTGGTAAAATTTAAAAATAAGAAGGGAACATTCTCCATGTTTGACAGATCTAAATTCAATCCAGTGGATCAGTGGATTCAATCCAGTGGTTCAGTGGAAATATCCAAACTAAGGCCTGATGGGCCAGGGGTCATATCCTGCTAGTGTAATACTACTACAAATAAAACAAAAACATTTTTAACAAATCTTTTCTTCATGTTTAATGGAAACCAAGAAAATTGTGAAAAAAGAAACATGGAAAACATTGGAAAATATCTGAATCTCTAGCGACAAGTGTACTGGCCAAAGATCAAAAAGCTGTCAGAAGGCATTCAGGCAATCAAAATTACTGAACTAAAACACTACTCAGTATGTCAACACTAAGTTTAGATGCAGTAATTAGCTTCAACACTAAGTTTAGACAAAAGAATTTAGCGGTGCATTGCAAAACAGAAAATTGGGTGTTCAAGAATAATATGTGTTTAAGATTACATTAACATCTGCAGTACAATGATGTGTTGGGATCACATCATCTGCAGTACAATGATGTGAAGATAACATTAACATCTGCAGCACAATCTTGTGTTGGGATCATATCTGCAGTACAATGATGTGTTAAGATAACATTAACATTTGCAGCAAAATGTGTTGGGATAACATCATCTGCAGTACAATGACGTGTTCAGGATCACATAGTCATCTGCGGTACAAGTACAATAATGTGTTGAGGATCACATCATCTGTAGTACAATGTGTTAGGATCACATTATTATTATTATAGCTTTTATATAGCCCTACTTTCATGCTTATAGCATGCTCAGAGCGCTTTGGTCCAATCTCATTTGTGGACTCGTGGGGGATAGGGGATATCTAGGAGTTAGTTTTCCGTGCTGCCTGCCTTTAGGCGCTCAGTTAACACAACTCTGCCCGAGTCGGGTGTCAAACATCGAGCCCCCTTCTAGGTAGCCAAGCCAAGTTCGAGCGTTCGACCACGCTACAATGGATGTGTTAGGATCACATTGACATATGCAGTACAATGATGTGTTAGGATCACATCATCTGCAGTACAATGAGTACAGTTTGATTTCTTCCTAATGACTAAAACAATACAAGGTATTTATGATATTGTGTAGATGTGGAGAACTAATAAATATTTGGTCAGTGACAAATCTGAATGATAAACTACCCTGTTAAAGGTATTACAGTGATTACAAAAAAAAACATGCCAGATTCTGCATTGTCCTCCCAGAGACTTGCTTGCACTTGGCACTGGGACATTCCAAGCTATTGGTGGTGAACATTAAACAGGTTACATAACTCTGTACAGGGATTAGTGCTGTGATGTCTAATAAATAAGTAGTCTCCCCTTTAAAGTTTCAACATGGATCCTATGAGTGACGAAGATATGGCAGCACATATAACTTTAATCAACATGGATAATACAATCTTCTGTGACAACTAATATATACAACCGCACTGTAAAAGGCAACATCTTAAAAAAATGGGTAAAAAAAATGTTTTCTTTTCTCCAACTTTAGATACCGTACATAAATTAAAAAAAAAAAAGCGTCATGTCTCAGAGGAACACTTGAAATATAAAATTAAAACAGTCAACAAAATGTTTCACTTCAGATCTAGTGGAACTTTTGGCAAAAACTTGAAGCTAGCTTAAATTTTTTATGAAGAAACATAATTAATTAGTCACCCCCTACACAATTAGGATTAAGCTGGTGTATTTTTCCTGAGGTCAGCAAAGTAAAAAAAAAAAAAATCTGAAGAAATTCACATTTTTACTTTTAAGTAAACTTATGATAAATTATTTTTATTTGCGCCAGAAAATACCTAGAACTGTTGAGAGAAAACTGATTTGGACAAAACACACTTGGTGTAATCAGTATATAACATCAATTTCAGACTAAAGTAAAAATATGATATATAAATATTTTAACATCAACTAGCATATGAAATTCATCAGTCCAGTTCAACATTCTGTATTGTATATGGATATCATGTTGACAAAGTACAATTTTTCTCAAGTTAGATCATGGCCACCAGTGTGCACTATTTCCTTTGATACAACAAAGATATGAGCCCTAACAAAGGACTAAAGAGCAAAAAAAAAAAATTAATAAGGACCTTATTTTCACTAGCGCCACCTACTAATAAAAAAAAAAATACAAAAATACTACCCAGGATGTAAGATACAAGGGCCATAACCCACAATGTACACACTTTATGAACAGAAGTCAGACATTTTGAATTCAACACAGAGCGTACAATGCATCCGCTTGAGCGGTAGCTTAAACAGTAACCAGGCGCAAGTCCAGTAACCATGGTTAGACTGCAAAACTCAAGCTTCATCTTGCCGTCAAGCCAAATAAACTTGTTGTCCCATGCCAACACAACCACAAGTAGTAAGTTTTCAAAATAATGAATCCAGTCAAACAGTAAATAAAACTCCACCAAGCCAAGCTATCAATGAAGTGGCCAGGGAGAGAAGAAAGTTATGTGCCAAATAAAGGCACATTAAAACAATTTTCACATTGGCACAGTTGGTTAATCTAAATCATAAAAAATTCTGGATAAGCATATCTCCAGTAGCGTGCTCATATACATTGGTTTTAACGTAGACAAAATAAATGTCTAAATTTAGACTAATATGTTGGTAGCCAGAACATACATAACAAGTAAAAGCTATATTTCCAAATAAGTAATTAAAAATCAATCTAAATAACACCCTGGTTGAAGATAATAAAGCTCTGTTCATAAAAACATAATTGTACTTTGATTGCTCCATTTTATATTCCAACTTAAGAAACTATAATATAATATGACTTTTATCAGATAATTATAAAAAGCACTAGGTACATTCCTATGTCATATAAAACTTGTAAGGAATTACGCTTGTGTGTGAATGCTTCTCACCATCTTCAGTAAAAGAAAAGAAAAATTGACATCAATTCTTAAATCACTTTTACATCTTTTGACATTAAACATCTTAATAAGCAAATTACTTCTATAATTTGATCAGACAACACATTTTGATTGAGTTCTGTAAGGCCTTATGAAAACACACTAATTTGGCACCTATTTGAAGTAAAATTCTTCTTTTAATGCTGGTCACTTAAGTTGTCAACTTTAAGTCGGAAACGAACAAAATTATCAAGAAAAAGATAAACACATACTTTTTTTAAGAGTTTAAAAAAAAAAAAACTATTTTAAGATATATCCAAAAAATTGGGACTGGTAGAATATTTTCCTCTTAGGAAATTATTGGCCTCACTCTGTAGCTGTGAGGTAAAATGGCTGTCAAATGTCATGACGTGTGTTGTCAAATCAGGTGTCATCTATGAGGTGGTGCCAATATAAAAATAAACAGAGCATATAACAATGGAATTATAATTAAAAAAGAAATAGATTAAAACAAATCTAATACAAAACAATTCTGTCTAGCTGACAGCCTGCATTGTCTGTCTCACACGAAGCTGGACTAACAAAAGGGGAGTTAAAACTGAGTGGTTGGTAAATTTTTGTTCCAAGGATCAACTTGCCTCCCCTTGTTGCTGTTGTTTTTGTGTCAGCTCACCAAATATCTAAAAAAAAAACAAAACAAACAGACAATACAAATTAGTACACAAGATATATAGATGTTGATCAAAGCAGAAATTTGTGGTCTTTGGGGCCAACAACTGCCAACTAATAAAATATTTACATTTATATCTTAGAACGAGGCACAGGGCAATAATGTCACTGTGGTATGCACTACTGATTGTTGTTACAATGGCTTTGAACCTGTCTGCTTCCATTCCCTTGTGGAAGTCTTGTGATAGGATTCCTTCTTGAAGGAACAGCTGACATAAACTGTACAAATACTAAGAACTGCTAGGCTGCAATACATTCTAAATATTGTAGGACAGGTTGCCACACTTGTTGATCTAAATCAGTGATGCAGAAAATACGGCCCACGGACTGACGTGGTTTCATCCAGCCCGCCACGCCCTTGGCACAAAGTGTAAGAAATCCGGTCTCTCAAAAAAAAATTTTTTTTAAATTGAAATATGTATCTTAACCTACGTTAGGCCCTCACTTTTTCTCTAACAGATTGGGACCATGGCCTTTAATGTGTCTATGTTTAGGAACTGGCAGAGCCAAAGCAACTACAAGTGGACTCTGAGTTGAGAATCTACCAGAGAAAGTAAACCGATCTTTACTTTTTTGTGTGGAACATGATATTAATAATACATATTTGTTTTGTAAATAAAGTGTTGCAGTTTTAAAAAACAACAACAAATAAACAGCATTATAAAACAATTATGACGCCATTCTTGCTTTGAGCTGCAAATAAAGATTGTTAAAGTTTGGAGATTGGAGGATTGATGGCAATATTTACAAAAACGAGACCAGAAAATGAGTCGGTAGTAAAGGTAGCTACAATGATATTGACATTGTAATTAGAGTTGTGAGGCCATTTTCCGACACATAAAATTAAGAATAAACTTCCAATATCCCATTAATTAATGTAAGTACTAAAGCCGCAGGTTTCTAATAAAATTGTTTCAGGTCGATTTCATGGTACCTTTTGGTCATGTGGTCCGTGTCACAAGTGTTGGAAATTAAAACGGCCCGGAGGTCGAATTAGGTTGGGCATCACTGAGCTAAACAGTTTGTCTAACTTACTGAATAAAACAAAAACAGCAGGAAGTCAACTGTCATTATTCAGGTCATGAAACTGTGCGTGGGAAAATAGGGGAGACCATTCCAGATAACCTTGATTTGCATAAACAGGATGCAGGGTCAAGTTAGAAGCTGTAGAGTTTATGATCAGTGACGCTAAAAGAAATCTTTGTATGGTACTATTTAAGGAGTGTAGAAGTAACTATCAGGGTTGCCAATCTTTATTCAGATTGGTCTTTTTCCCCAACTAATGTCAGGTACCCATTAGAGCTGGGTGGCAGTGGCGTAGCTATAGAGGGGGGAGAATTTGAAAATTCTCCCGGGCCCCCCTCAGGTGTTTTTTTTACATTAAAAATTAAGTATTAAGCAAAATGTTTGGTGTTTCTGTAGCTAGTGTTTTTTCTACAGGGTAGGGTAGCTAGCCCTACGCCCAACCCTCCTCCTTTTTTACGGGCTTGGGACGGCATATGACAGAGTTCCCCAATGAGGTCAGTCCCCCCGGGCCCCCAAACGATGGCAATTTCTAGCTACGCTCTGCTGGGTGGCGCTTGAAGAACCTGAAATTAAAACCCAGACTCCAGTTCAGAAGCCAGGCAATTTACTGCTCAGCCATGGTGCCTCCAATCTTAAACTTGACTAAAAGTAAAAAGAAAAAAAAAATCTTGAAGTAACAGACGTTACTTCAAAAAAAAATTTAAAAAATTATGTCCTAAGCATTTTATGTGTCAATCTAGTCATGCACGTTAATCCTATACTCTTAAGCGAGCAATTCTTGTATATATATATATTTATATATATATATATAAAATTTTATTTCGATAACGGCTCTAACGATTTTCTTTAAAATTTCAAGGTATGTGCGTATTAGTGAGAAAAAAATTCTCAACTCATTGGCCACATCGGGAAAACTCGAGTTCGACCGTTATTTCGATATGAAAATGTCTCAATTTAATTTTGGTTAGAATAATTTATGAATGAAATGGAAAATTTATGAATGAAAGTTTTCCATAACGTAAATGGGAAAAACGCTGCTTACGTCACATAGTACAATGCAAAGAAGAACAAGTTTTTAAGAATCATTAGACCTAAATAAACATTTGCTCACCATCTTATTGAAGATTGATTTATTTGGCGCCTAAGCTGGTCTTTTAAGCATTTCTGTGTTACAACGACCACTTTGTTGGCTCACCAAAAAAAAAAAGACCGCCTTTGGCATGCGTTTGTCTGAGATTCGTCTCTCATACAGGATAGTGCTCTGTCAAGAGTAACTGTCGGACTTAAAGAATTCCCTCTATACAAAGGCCATGGATACATATTTGAGCCCAACAGAAAATTGGCTGCCGAGGACAGACGCAGACGCGAAAAGAAAATCTTAATCGACCACCGGAGGACAATGGTTATGCTTGCCCTGGATGTGGCAAAATATATGGGTCACATCTGGGGCTGCGTAGCCACGGGAAATACTACATTTCTCATTAATCTTCGGATATGATGTCAAGCCTTATTATAATTATTATTTTGCTGATAAAATTATGACCATGTGTTCATGTCCCATACCAAAACAAAGGAAATGGTGATTACACAGCGGCTCTACACCTTACTTGCTCATACTGAACAAGATATCTAGCTAGCGGTCAACGAGTTTGCTACGCTGCAGCCACTTTTGATTTAACTATAAACCTCAGTAAAAAATTTGGGGTTACCCTTAGGGCGTGGTGAAAAAAGGCCTAGGAGATATCTGAATGGAGGGATGTGTAAAAGCAGGCCATATCCTTCCATGGGCTGTAGCACCAGTAGCAGTAGTATATAACCTTTCTTAGTATAAATTGTTTAACCGAGCAAGGCTCGGCCACCTGATATTAAATGACTTAAGTCTGCTAAGTCGTTGGTTTTCCTGGCTGATTCAGGCAACTCATTCCATTCTCTTAATGGCACTAGGGAAGAAGGAACACTTGTATGAAATAGTTCTAGGATATGGAATAAGGAATGTATTTAATTAGGTTTTGTTTTTCTATTAGTAAATTATGGTTCAGTGTTCTATTATTTTAGCTATTTTACTTTTATTCTTCTGTCCTGAAGTGTCTCTAAGTTTAGAGATTTTACTTAATCAAATTACTCTAAAATTCATTTGTTATAAATCTCACTGCTCTATTTGGTATTTGTTCTAGTTTCTTAATGTTTTCTTGAGTTGAGGGGTCTCAAACAGAGGATTCTAATATTGGCCTAAGGTTAAATAACATTTTAGTTTTATGTCCTTGTTTGATTTGTACAAATTTCTTTCTGGTGATCTGCTATTGAGAAATAGAATGACATTTCCTATCTAAAGAAGGAAATACAACTTTTTATGCGCCTTTAAAATATAATGTCAGTAGATTTGCATAAAAATCACAATGTAACCAATTACCTCAACCAAGTTATCCAGTCCTGTCAGATAGCCATCTTCGTGATTACCCTGTTCCCACGGTTCCCTGTGGATGCAAGGCAACGGTCAGATTAATCGAGACTCTGGCATTGTAAATGTTCGATTTGATTCTGTGCAGTTTTATTTCATAGTATTGTGGTTGTCAATTGTAGTCAAAACAAATTTCCATTTGTTTGGATCAATAAAGTTATCTTAACTTATCTTATTTCACTACTGACCTGTGAGTCAAACTGTTCTCCACTGGAATTGTTTTAGCAAAGTCAATCATCCAGACACCGGCATGATTGCTGCTGTCAAACATGATCAGTAAACTGCTTCCTATGATCTGAAACAATTCAAAGGATTTAATCCTTGAATCACCCCCCTCTAGGTGCTTTTTGACGGAGGTCTGGACTGCACTACTCCAGACAGAGGTCTATGTCCCATCACACTCTACTACTGGATATAAACCCATCATTTAAGTTTTTTTCTGGAACTGGTGAATGTGATAGCGTGAAGGGGCCTGGATCCAGGATGTGACGATTCCACAGGGCATACCCAGGGCACAGTCCACCTTAAGCTTCTCTTTTACAAAATAGTCTCAATTGGAGAGCCCCGTGGATGGCGGAGAATGGACCATTGGCCAACCCCACCTTGTCCCATGGATATTCCAGTTTTTATACAGTTTCAAACCCAGATGTCCTTTTTAGTTCGGTAGTGGAGCAGTTTTTGCCAGGACTGAAAACTCCCTTAAAAAGCGGGGAAATATATAAAAAGCCTGAGGGAACACCCAGCCTACATCAAATGCCAAGAAAAATTAAGAAAAATTCATACGAGCTCAGACGTCGCCTCGTAAAAGGTCTGCGCATGGCAGTTTCTTCCGGGACAGCCTGCGATAAGTCAGCTACCGGAAATAAAAAACAGACAAACAGCAAACATTTAAACCTCTTGCAACTCAACATCTTAGGCCTACAAAACAAGATAACAGAACTCCAACACATACTCAAGAAACAAGATATTCACATAGCGATACTACAAGAAACACTACTGCCCAAGAAAAAAATAAATATTACAGGCTACACACAGTACAGATGCCTCTGCACCAAATGTCAGGGAATTATGACCCTCATTAGAAACGACACCCAAGCAACAGTAAAACATGTACAGAACAATACCGACATAGACATGCAAGAAATACTTCTTTGGAGAGGAGGAACCAAATATACTATCAAAAACTTCTACTGCCCACCATCTTCAACAGCAGAAATAGACATAAAACTACCACACTACACAAGGACAATAATAGCTGGTGACTTTAACGCACACACACCATCCCTAGGCTACCCACACTACAACAAACGTGGCAAAGAAATAGAGGATATAACAAATGCCTCTAACCTCCAACTTCTGCAAAATAAAACATCACCTCCAACATTCCTTCATAGAGCACACAACACAACTAGCAGACCTGACCTAACCTTTATCTCTACAGATATTATCAACTCTTCTAAACTTACAGTTCTTGAAGACATTGGTAGTGACCACAGGCCTATACTCCTCAATATTGGAACACCAGGTAGATACCAACACAGAAAAACAACTAGATGGAACTATAAAAAAGCAAACTGGGCAGCTTTTTCACAAGAGACAGACTCAAGACTATCAAGCATAATCGAGGCAGATGTGAACACAACCTATGCAACTATAGTCTCTAACATCTTAGCAGCAGCAAAAAAACACATTCCTCGAGGTCAAGTCAGAAAATACAAACCTTTTTGGACACCAGAACTGAACAATTTAGTAAAAGAGAGAAACAATGCCAGGAAGACTGTAGAAATAAACCCCACTAGAGAGAACAAGACAATTTACAATAAATTAACAGGTCAAATTAGATACAAAATTAAAATAGAAAAAAAGAAAAACTGGACCACAACATGTGAAAAATTAGACCTAAACAAGGATGGTCGAAAGGCCTGGACCCTTCTGCATCGGCTAGCAGGAAAAAAGCAAATTACTAACCCCCAACCATTAAAAGACACTGATGACTTAATTACAGAAAATCTAAAAAAGGCAGAAACCTTCAACAAATACTTTGCTAGCATAAATAAGACAAAACCAAGAAAACAACTGGACCAGGCTTTTAGCAATATCCTAAAAAGAGAAGAACAAGCTCCAACTGTCAGCTGTCATATCTTTGACGCTCCCTTCACTCTATATGAGCTCAAAACTGCCCAAAAAAACCTTAGGTTAAGAAAATCCCCTGGACCAGATAAAATAACAAATGAAATGATCCGGGGACTAGGATGGCAGGCCCAAAACTGCATACTCAATCTTATCAACTATACATGGAGAACAGGAGACATACCACAGGAATGGAGAAACGCAAACATAATACCCATCCTCAAGAAAAATAAGCCACCAGGAGACCCTAAAAGCTATAGACCAATATCTTTAACATCAAACATTGGCAAAATGGCAGAAAAAATGATTAATAACAGACTTTATTGGTGGCTAGAAAGCACTTGCTCACTCCACAACGCACAAGCTGGCTTCAGGAAAGCAAGTAGAACAGAAGACCACCTCTTTCGCTTTATCCAGGACACAATAGAAGGGTTCCACGAAAACAAACACACTACAGCAGTATTTATAGATTTGCAACAAGCCTATGATAGAGTGTGGAGAAAAGGTCTATTTTTGAAGATGAAAAAAATGGGCATCCATGGAAAAATGTACAGCTGGATCAGGGCTTTCCTAAAAAACAGAACCATCCAAACCCGATTTGAAGGCACCATCTCTAGTAAAAAAAGTTTGGAAGAAGGCCTACCGCAAGGTTCAGCCCTTAGCTGTACACTCTTTCTAATCTTCATGAATGACCTCCCAGACCTCATTTCAGTCAATAAGGCACTTTACGCAGATGATCTCCTAATTTGGACAACAGAGAAATATCCAGTGCTGACTAGATCCAAATTAAACAGAGCCCTCACAACTATCTCCACGTTTTCAAAATTATGGAAAATGGAAATAAACAAAGAAAAGTCAGTTTATTCAATCTTTAGCCACAGTAACAAAATAGCAAAAAGAAACTACATCCTAAAAATAGACTCACAGCCAATAAATAAAGAAGAAAATCCAACTTATCTTGGTGTAAAATTAGACCAAAGACTGTCTCTAAAACACTTTATGGCTGATTTAAAAGAAAAGGCATCTCAGAGATTAAACATAATGAAACACCTAGCAGGAACATCCTGGGGAGCTGAAAAGAAAACCTTAAGACAGTTATACACTGGATATGTCAGATCTGTCATGGATAACTGCCTCTCCATACAAGTAGCTGCCAACAAAACCTATCAGTCAGCTTTGGACGCAGTCCAAAACCAAGCCTTGCGTCTGGTCAGTGGAGGTATGAGAACCACTCCCACAGCTGCCTGTGAAATAGACTCAAATATTGAACCTCTTAAGTTAAGGCGCAACAGAGCAGCTTTAGAAGCCATTGAGAGATACAGAAGGTTGGAGGATGACCATCCAAATAAATTATTAACACAGAGAAATAGGAAAAACAATAAAAAAAAGCAAAGAACACTGATTCAAATTACTGACGAACTAGCCTTAAAACACCATCTACCCAATAACAGAGAAAAAATCACCAGATTCCCAAACATAACTCCTGGACTTAACTATAAACAACCAACAATTAAAACACATCTAATAAATAATACTCTGACAAAAGAATCAAATCCACTGGAGCTCAAAGTAGGCACGCTTGAAACAATTGAAAGCTATTCAAAAACAACCATCCATATATACACAGACGGATCAGCCTTCAAAGCCACCATCAATGCCGGTCTTGGTGCCTTCCTGGTCTTCCCCAAAAACATACACTTTGAAATAAGTGCACCCTGTGGCGACTACTGCTCAAACTTCCAAGCTGAAATTGAGGCAATTACCATAGCCTTGCAGACAGTCGAAAATAAATTACATGAAGGAATACAAGCACCATCAGATATTGTTGTCTTTACAGACTCACAATCCACTCTTCAAGCACTTAACAGCAGCACCACAAAAAGCCCAAGAGAGTTGACAACACTAAAAATGATAATACACCAGATGATGACCAATTTAAACATCAACATCATATTACAGTGGATCCCTGGACACATTGGTGTCATGGGAAATGAAAGGGCAGATAAGCTCTCAAAGGCAGGATCATCTATGGAACAACCAGATAGACCTGTCAACTACCTCACCCTAAGGTCAATGCTAACCAACAACTACAAAGAGGAGTGGCTTAACCAATGGGCAACAGGAAACACAGGCAGAGCCATGTACAAAGAAATGAACATGCCTAACAAACTGGACAGTATTAACTTCCTCCCCCGCAAAGAGCAATGTACAATCTTCCAACTAAGAACAGGACATACACCACATTTAAATTATCATCTCAATAAAATAAATCCCACACAACTCCCACTTTGTAGACACTGCTCCCACCCTTATGAAACTGTAAACCATATCCTTTTTGAATGCCCCCTCCTAATCCACCTTAGGCAGACCCTACTACCACTACAGCCCAACATAACCAACACCCTTTATGGCAGTGCTGAGCAACTGAAAAAAACAGCACAGTATTTTTCCTTGGCACAGTCTGCAAAAGAGCTGACAGCTCAGCAGTAAAAAGCTGGTTAGAAGAAGAAGAAGAAGAAGAAGATCCTTGAATCACCAGAACAACAACGCTACAAATATATTCTGTTGACATTGAGATTCAATTTTCACTTTTGATACTGAAACAGCAATGAATGGGGTCAGACCCTTTGGCAGACAAAATATGACATTTATTGGTGATAATAAAATAATGTTGCACTTCTCTCGTCAATCACATGGGTTCTTAAGAGACAAACATCCGCCAAAAGAGCGGTATCAAGTATACATCAAATATATTCAATTTATCCAGTGTAGATTACAAATAACATCCGCATCACAGCGGGTAACAATGAACTTCAATAATACAGAATGATACACAATAACAATCTTTAGAAATATGTGTCTCACAAGACTAACTCATTGCTGGCTCCAAGTCAGATATTGTCCATACTGGACCAAAAATACTATGCTGCTTGACTTAGTCAACTAACTGAAGTGATTCAACTGACTGGATGAACTGACTTAAAGTGGCTGACTTGAACTCAAGTCAATTTTATTCATCCTACTTCCTGTTTTCTACATCAGAAGTTACACATGTCTTTTTCCCCCGTCTTAACCAAAAGTGAACATTCAACAATAATGTCAAACAAGACTGTGAAGGACACACATATTTGAAATAATGGAAATGTCTTCCATTAAAGATGACTGCAGTGTTTGACTATAGTAGATACAACAATGCATTATACATTTACAAAAAGGAAACAAAAAGTAGATACAACAATGCATTATACATTTAGAAAAAGGAAACAAAAATTAGATACAACAATGCATTATACATTTACAAAAAGGAAACAAAAAGTAGATACAACAATGCATTATACATTTACAAAAAGGAAACAAAAAAAAAAGTTTGGCGATCAGTTCTAACAAAAGACACACAATGAGAGAAAATAAGTAACAGTCATGTGAACACTTTCAGCCACACTGAATATGTTCAGCCATACTGAATAGTTTTCACAGTCATAGCAAATACTTTCAGTCATATTGAATACATTCACAGTGATAGTCAATGTGTTGACTCAGACAAGTATGATGTCCAAGTACATCACAACAAGTTACAGACAGTTTTCAGATTTCATTTACAATTCTTTTAAGAAATGATTATAGTCTAAAATTTGCCATAGTAAGTAAAGTTCCCCTTTCAGATCTTGTGGTCAATAGGGCAGATGATGTAAAGGTCATCTGATTCTGTGGCCTATGGTTTACGAGGTTGTCATGTGGCCAGCACAATCACCAACCACCTTTACTTTTCCCCAACTAATGTCACGTACCCATTAGAGCCAGGTGGACTCAGAGGCGCCCAAGGATCCCGAAATAAAAATCCTAGTCTTCACCACGATTCAAACCCGGGACCTCCGGTTCAGAAGCCAAGCACTTTACCGCTCAGCCACCACGCCTCCTTGCCATAGAATACATTATAAATTTTGAGAAAATGTTGAAAGCTAAGTGGAGATAAAATCTAGAGGAGACTTACTTCATGCGTCTGAAAGAATGGAATGGATTCGAACTTGTCTCTGATATCACACAGCCGCTGGTGCAGCGAAGGGATGACTACTTCATGTCCCTTGACAAATGTCTCAATGAAATATGATACCTGGAGGGAAAAATAACATGAAGGTTAAGACTTCAAAATACACAGACACTACAAGATTGGAGCAAAAGCTGGTTTAGCATGCTTCCTTTGATTTGTACATTTTGTGTTCCTTCAAAAATAAAGATTACGACATTCTAGTCCAAACTTCTTGGAGAGAAAGCGTGGTTCACACTTGTGAGGATCCATATGCACACGCCACTCAACCAGACAGCAATCAATGATTCACACAATATCAGGTCAGGATGACACAATGTCTACCAATGAGAAGTTCATGACAGTTGCATTCTAGATTTTTTTTTAAACACATATCTTATCAAGCAAACAAGTCTGACATTGGGCAACATTTTTCTTTATTGCAATGGATAAACTAGAACAAAATGAGTTGGGTTTATTGAGCTGGGTTTATTGACTGGCTCTTTACTTACGAGATCAACAATCTTACCTCTTCTTTTGTTCTGACTTTTTTCAAATTTGTGTTCGGAGGCTCTCCACTCATCTAATGAAGAATAACCATAAATAGAGTAACAATAACAATAAATAGAGTAACAATAACAATAAATAGAGTAACAATAACAATAATTATTTCATTCATAAAATGTTAAATATGATAGAGACTAAAGGTGCTATAGATCTTAGTGAGGAAGTGGAGATGAATTGGTCACACCCTAAGAAAGGATACCAGCAACAGAGCTAGACAGGCCTTACAGTTGAACCCCCCAGCAACCAACACTTAGAGGAAGACCAAAAAGAACATGGCGACACAGTATACTAGAGGAAGCCAAGAGGACTGGAAAGAGCTGGAAAACCATAAAAAAAAACAAGCAAGAGACAGTGGCATGTTTTTTTTGAGGCCCTATGAGGAGCCCAAAGGAATGATGATGATGAAAGGTGCTCTGAGAATATACCTGGCTAAACTAAATATAAATAAAACTTTTCCTTACAACTCAACAAAAATTCCATTGGATATTTTGTGTATTTCTACTTTCTAATAGGACTCTATATTTGTTGGAAGTGTGATAATAATGTAAGAGGTGAAATTAAAAAAAAAACAAACTGTTAACTCTCAGGCTACATAATCAGCCACCCCAGATTCTGCCCCGTCTCAAGACGTAACCAAAGCCAGTGACTCATCTCGGCGCATCCATTGTCTTCCGAGACAGAAGGAGCCATATATACATAAAAGTAAGTAAAAGTACAGGCTACATAATAGTAAGTAAAAGGTAAAGTTCCCCTTTCATACCTTGGGATCTATGGGGCAGATTATGTTAAGGTTATCTGTTTCTTTGGCCAACGGTTAATGAGCAGGGTGTCATGTGGCCAGCACAATGGCCAACCGCCTTTACTTTCCCCAACCAAAGTCAGATACCCATTAGAGTTGGATGGACTCAGGGGTGCCCTAAAAATCCCGAAATTCAAAATTCCAAGTCTTCATCAGGATATGAACTCAGGACCTCAGGTTTGGAAGCCAAGCGTTTAACCAGTCGACCAACCCACCCCCCTGGCTACATAATAAGCTGAGTGAAACAGTGATGAAATTGAAGTATGTTAGTGTGAAACAGTTGTCATATTTTGTTATACTTCAGTCACCAATAAAACCCTAATTAAAGATATAAAAAAAAAAGGAAAGTTCCCCTTTCAGACCTTGCGATCTATGGGGCAGATTATGTTAAGGTCATCTGTTTCTTTGGCCAATAGTTTATGACAGGGTGTTATGTGGCCAGCACAACACAAACTGCTTTTACTTTTTCTAACTTAAGTCATGTGCCTGTTAGAATTGGGTGGACTCAAAACCATAGTCTTCACTGAGATTCGAACCCAGGACTGGCTACACGAAGGCTGGGGTACTGACTGGCACTTAATGCTACGACAACATGAAAGCTAAGCTGTTGGCTACTTACTCTGATGGCTTCTATTCTGAAACCTAAGCTTGCTGTAGAGCTTTCTTGTTCTCTGAACTGAAAGTCAAATTTAAAGAACATTGAAAAAAATTTGATGAGCTGATAACAACATTTAGCAGAACTCCATTCTACCATTAAGTAGCTATCCTATGTTGTGATTTTAGTCATAATAATAGAAGGTTTCACAAAAGTGGCTGTAGAGATATTGGCTGTAGATATATTGGCTGTAGAGATATTGGCTGTAGAGATATTGGCTGTAGATATATTGGCTGTAGATATATTGGCTGTAAAGATATTGGCTGTAGAGATATTGGCTGTAGAGATATTGGCTGTGTGTTCAGACCTAGCAAGCTATAGGGCAGATGATGTAAAGGTCATTTTCTGTGGCCCATGGTTAGCAATGGTGTTTAAGCCAGCACAGGGACCAGTGCTTTTACTTCTATCCAACTAACTTCAGGTAACCATTAGAGCGGGGTGGACTCAAACTTGCCCTAAAGATCCTGTAATTAAAAATACCAGTCTTACCAGGATTTGAAACCAGGACCCCTCTCTGTGGCTGTGACTGAGAAGCAAAACCCACTTAGCTACTGTCACAGCCTTGTTTGAGAATCACTGTGACATGAAATGAATAGTGTTCACTACATTAGTCACATGAAAAGTCTCGATCTAAATCTGGCCATACGGTGTGATTGCAGTTGCTACTTGGTACCCAGAGAGGAAGGACTGATGATTTTGTTTATGAAATCTGGAGATTTGTAGTGAGTGGCTTTGTGAAATGCCTTCAAATTTAAGACTTACGATTTTTAAAAATGATTTGTTCAGGAACTTACATTTAGTTGTTCATTTGCATCTTTATGGATGCCTATGTTTGTAAAATGTTTTACATGTTTTGGATGTTCTTCAGAGTTGAAGGTAATTACTTTCTTGTCTAAACCTGGGAGCGGGCAGGGTTTGAGTCTGGGACCATCGATAAATCTGAACCACAGTTCAGCACACAAAACGCATGACCAGGCAATCATCCATGCCTATGTATTATTTTATATCAATAAATATATATTGTCTGCTGGCAAAAGTGTTGCTTGGTGATATCAGTGTTTGTCGTTTCTACTTAACACTCAAGTCAGGAGTACAAGAATCTAAAGTAGCAGCTACCTATCAAGGGGGGCTCAAGTTCTAATTCCGTCTTCAACAGAGTTGCTTTTGCTAAGATCCTAAAGTTAGCACAGAAACAGACTCCCAGATACGCCCTCTCCCCAAAGATTTACAAAAGAGATACATACGCAATCAACAAGTTGGCCAAGCACTGGACAAGTTGGTCAAGCACTGACCAAGTTGGTCAAGCACTGACCAAGTTGGTCAAGCACTGACCAAGTTGGCCAAGCACTAGACAAGTTGGCCAAGCACTAATCAAGTTGGCCAAGCACTGGACAAGTTGGCAAGCACTGGACAAGATGGCCAAGCACTGGACAAGTTGGCCAAGCACTGGCCAAGCACTGACCAAGTTGGCCAAGCACTGGACAAGTTGGTCAAGCACTGGACAAGTTGGCCAAGCACTGGACAAGTTGGCCAAGCACCAGACAAGTACTGGACAAGTTAGCCAAGTACTGGACAAGTTAGCCAAGTACTGGACAAGTTGGCCAAGCACTGGACAAGTACTCGACAAGTTAGCCAAGTACTGGACAAGTTGGCCAAGCACTGGACAAGTTAGCCAAGTACTGGACAAGTTGGCCAAGCACTGGACAAGTTGGCCAAGCACTGGACAAGTTGGCCAAGCACCGGACAAGTTGGCCAAGCACTGGATAAGTTGGCCAAGCACTGGACACGTTGGCAAAGCACTGGCCAAGTTGTCCAACAAGTATTCACTTTACCTGCATATAGCGTAACTTTGTGATAGCTTCCTGGGCTCTCTCCTCCGCTGTAGGGGCGTTGGGGTCCACTTTCACCATCTTGTCGTACAAATCTTTCCTCAATACTGGGTTCTTCACTTCCGCCTCCAGAAATGTTCTGACAAAGGGAGGGAAACAAAAAGTGAGTTGAAACATTGACCACATCATAAAGTCTGTTAGTCACTAAGATGAAAATCTATGGCCATATTACTAGATCTTCGGGGCTTGCAAGGACCTTCCTACAGGTAACAGTACCTGGAAAAAAGAAGAAGAGGCAGACAGAGAAAGCGGTGGGAGGACAACATAAAAGAATGGACGGGCCTGCCACTGAAAGAGATTCTAAACAGGGCAAAAGACAGAGAGGAATGGAAAAAGACGGTCTACAGGTCTTGCTTGGTGCCCCAACGGTCCACAGATGAAGGGGTAGGTAACAGTCACTAAATGACACTATCGCTGTATTATCTTATAAAATATCACTGGCACTTAATGCTACCACAATGCGTAATCATCTTTTTTGAAGTAACTTATCGTATAAACCATAGAAGATAGGCGTGTCCCTAGGTCAACCTAGTCACACATGTTAATTAATGACTTAAAACTCTGCCAAGTGTAAAGTCGTTGGATTTCCTGGCTGAGTTAGACAACTCGGAGTTAGGAAAGAGGGAATATTAGTACGGTACAACTCTGTCCTTGCATATGAACAAGAAATGTGCCTTTATAAAAAAAATTGTTATAGTACCAAACTTAATTTTTTTTTATTGCTATTAATAAAAATAGATCATGTTTCCTTAATGCAGAAATTATTATTTGTAAACATGAATTCAAACAGGGTTCTAGAATTGATTATTAAAGAAAAAAGTTTTTCTAGTGGGAAATTAAAATGTGAGGTTTAATGAAATAGATTAATATTTGGTTTGAAAATTGTGTGTAACGGTTCTTTATTTTAGAGACATGGTGTCTTCTGCTTAACATTACATTATGTCTTGAGTAAAATCTCAAAAAAAAAAAACAATAGGATACTACCGCTATGAGATATAATATATTTAATTATAATATATTTGGGGAAATTTGTATTACAATTAGTGCACTATTATGTTATATAAGTTACACTGCAAATACTGATTATAGCAGCAAAAAAAGGGCAGCAAAGATTACAATTACTAAGAAAGCTGTCATCTTTTAATGTTAGCCAAAAGGTCTTGGCTATGTTTTATCACGCTCACATCGGCAATATTTTACATTTTAATATCACTGCCTGGTATGGCAATCTAAGCACTAAGAATAAAAATAAACTCCAGAGAATCCTAAATGCTGCTGGTAAAGTCATTGGCAAAAAACAAACCCCGCTTGGGCAGCTGTTTGAGACAAATATCCTTACAAAATCTAAAAAGATTCTAGAAATAAAAATCCCCCTTTGGGTCAGGATTTTGTGATTTTACCATCACAAAAGAGATACAAGACACCGATAGCAAAGACAAACAGACACAAAAACTCTTTTGTTCCTCTGGCAATCAAATCATTAAACAGAAACAATCTGATGTAAATTTTTGACATGTAAATTGTGAGTGAGTCTGGTGTGAATGAACATTTTGTTTCTCTTTATAGTTATATTGTTTTGTTTGGTATAATGCACAAATTGTATGACAAATTTCCTTATGGACAATAAAGATTATTTTTATGTTAGAAAAGAATGAGTATTCTTTCTCTGGCGGAGCCAGGGTCAAGTTTCGTTAAAGGGAGACAAAATTCCTTGTATTCCCTTTATCAGTTTCCACTGAGGAATTTTCTGGTGATGTGGCAGGTCTGCAGCAGTACCGCCCTGTGACAGGCAACAAGAATGTTCCTAGGAATGCCCAGAGCCTTGAAGGTATCTGTGAGGTCAGTTGTTATTATCCCCTCGGTTGATATGACAATGGGGTATATTGTTATTTTAGATAACTTCCATAAACGCTTAATCTCCAAGCCTAGGTTCACATATTTTCGCTGTTTTTCCAGCGAAAGTAATAATAATAATTATCATGATTTTAAAAGATATTTGCCCACAACTTTATAAGTGGGCTTCAAAGGGCCTGAACAGATTGACCACCAAAGCACTGTCCTACGTACCTGGTGCCCATTTTGATGTCCATAATACTTGGGTCATTGAAGTGATGCAGCAAATCTTCTATTTCAATAAAATCTGGACAACATGAGTTCAGGAAAAAGAAACATCTTCTGAAAGATTGACCTCACAATGAATACATACAAATATGTTAAACTCAAATATAAGGCTAAAGTTGTAGCTTTGAACAGTTCCCAGTAACTTATTCGCTTTTGTTTTCTTTAGTGGAACTAAAATAAAAATTTTGCTTTTTTAAATAGTTTGGAATCCACCATAAAAAATATTTATAAAGTATTTATGTAAAAAAGAAAATTAATAAAAATATTTTTGAAAATGGTACTCCAGTACAGTTTTGGACTGGGTGTCCAAATTGGCCTTGATATTACCATACATACTAGCCCACAGTTATGTGTCATATTGGTACCAGGCCTCATTCATTCATCAAACTCCATTTGAGTGAGGGCTTGAGAGGCTTAAATCTTCTCTTGCAAAAGCCCTTGACAGAAACTCTGCTGCCTTGCGTAATGCGTAGGCGTCACCATACAGGTCGAGAATTTTTGGTTTCCCAGACCTGTCGAGACGGAGATCAGCAAGTCTGGGGCAGTCAAACAGAATATGAGGTACGGTTTCCTCTTCTTCCAGCAGCGGGGGTACCTGGCCTCAAAATATATCAATTTTAATAATCTAAAACTGAACGTATGAAAACAAAACTTGTTTTTTTTTGCATAACATATTTTATTTCTATATGGAGGTAGACTAGAGGAAACATGAAATCTCAATTTGTGCAAAAAAAATAATTGCAACCTTTATTATTTTTAACTGAATACTTGATTACATGTTGTACAACTATTTGTTATTACTAAAAGGGTCATACTGACAACTTGAAAATGGAGCCACCACTAGTTCCGTCTAATCACGTCTACTGTATACATCCACATTCATGGCATAAGATCTCTCATCAACAAACACGCTAACAGGACTTGCTGTCATTTAATTTGGCCCAATGGAGTACTAGCCCACTGGGCATTTACCCGAATGCCTATATAGCCAGTCGGCCCCTGCTCCAGTACATAAAACACCAAACACGTTAAAAGATACATCAAAATAGTTACTTTACTAACTCCTAGTTAAAATTTTTTTTTACATTTTCACTGAAACTTTTTCCTCTAGCAGACAGTCAACATGGGTGAGACTTCATGAGATAATGATTGTGATGATATAAATTTGAGGCTGTAGGTTATGAAATGGAGGCGCGGTGGCTCAGCGGTAAAGCGCTTGGCTTCTGAACCGGTGGTCCCCGGTGAAGACTGGGATTTTTATTTCGGGATCCTTGGGCGCCTCTGAGTCCACCCAGCTCTAATGAGTACCTGACATTAGTTGAAGAAAAGTAAAGGAGGTCGGTCGTTGTGCTGGGCACATGACACCCTCATAAACCGTAGGCCACAAAAACAGATGACCTTTACATCATGTGCCCTATAGACCTCAAGGTCTGAAAGGGGAACTTTACTTTTTACTTCATTTTAAATACTACATCTTTTAGCATTTGGAAACAACCAATCTCCTCTCAAGCGAGCTAAATTTCTCCACCTCTCCTTTTAGGGTCTTGAATTGACTTGCCAAATTGACCTTGTGAAGCGAACATTCAACCAATGAAACCATTAATAATTTGTTATCCCAAATGGCCTTGCACTGCGGGAATACAATCTAAAATTAGACTTAATGCAACAAGTGCTTTATGTTAGGTGACAATAATAAATGGGGTTTAGGCCCAGGACCATCAAAGGATACATTCTCCATTGAACTCCACCTCTCGATGGAATGTTGGCATAATGTTTTTAGACTGTTGGTATTCACACAAAGCTTGATAGGCTAGAGTTTCATAGTTCTCTTTCACAAGACGTTTCTTCCATATAGTTTTAGGACCTGCTGGGGCAAAGGAACCTAGAAAAAAAAATGTTAAACAATATTAATTCCTACTTTATTTGAAATGACATTGGATCAGATCTGACAGGATCTAATTGGATTGGTTAGATCTCATTTGATTGGTCAGATCTGATCTGATTGGATTGGTCAGATCTGATCTGATTGGTCATCTTCTTTTACGAAGTAATGTTTATATTATATAAGAAGAACTGATCTTATCTTCTTATCTTATTAGATGATTACATTATATGCATCATGCATTCAGTCATGCATATTAATCAATTACCTAAATTCTGCCAACTCATGGCTTTCCTGGCTAGCCCAGGGAGCCCATTTCATGCTCTAAAAGCACTAGGGAAGAATAGGGAAGAAGGAGCATTTGTACTTATTTGTCCTAATATATGAAACAAGGAATGTGCTTTTAGCTTTGAGTCTTTCTGACTATTTTATTAGATTTTGTATTTGAAGATTATTGTTCAGTGTTTTATGTATAATTGCTACTTTACTTTTGAGTCTTCTATCCTGAAGGCTTTCTTATCTGATTTGATTGGTCAGGTCTGACCCTTCATCCAGGGCCGGTCCTAGCCATTGCGGGCCCTATGCGAAACTGATTGCGCAGGGCCTAGTTTGTATAGGAATAAGGACAATAAGTGAAAATTAAAATTTTGTAATTGTGATCTGAACTTTACGAACCTTATAACCAATGGCATATACAAGTAAAGTGACTATAAAAGTAAATAAAGTATTGGAACTTCCGATTAAGGTAAAAATTCGCCCAATTATAACATTTTATTACATGAAAGCTGACAATGCCTTTTTTCTTTTGACGCTCGTAGGATTGGCGTTTTACGCAATGAATGACACCCACAAATGACAATTTTGCCTATTTTACTGGAGCTTTTAAAGAGTTTTCAAGAGATTTTAATGAATTCAGGAGATTTCCAGGAATTTTTCGTATATATTTTGAAATTTAATTACACCTTGAATTAGCGCGGGGCCTGTGAAAGCGCGGGGCCCACTCCGACCGCATAGGCTGCAGTGGCCTAAGACCGGCCCTGCCTTCATCCAAGAGGATTCAGGGAGTCAGTTGTACATTTGCAAATTTTTTCTTGAGAGTTTAATCATTTCATGTCTTTATATATTATGTCATTATATTTCTTAGTGCCAGTTTATTCCACAAATGAAGTTTGTGTTGGGAAATGAGTCAATAATCTAAACTAGAACTGTGTTCTCTGAATTCTATTCAGATATGTATCATGCTTGAATGTTTACATTCCAGATTCAGTAGGATCACCATAGAATGAAAACTATCCAACACTAGATAACACAGAGCTATAGTAGACCTCTATATTAGACTTACATTTCAAACCTATAGACTAATATAATATTAAACTTAATATCAAACTGATAGACCTCTATATAAGACTAATATATCAAACTGATAGACCTCTATATTAGACATATCAAATTGATAGACCTCTATATTAGACTTATATCATCTTCTTTTTTGAAGTAACGTCTGTATTGTATATAAGATAAGATAAGATATATCCAACTGATAGACTTCTATATCGTACTTGAAATTCAGACCTTTTTATACCAGACTTACATAACTAGAATATGTTTCATTAGCGCTATTTAGGTTGGTGAAAATGTTATCAAATATGTAGAATCTCCCAAGTTGAGAGAAAAATAGTTCATAAGAAGTTGTAGAGTTTTGTTTTTACAGTTATTTATGAAACAAATGAACCAAGGGAAACTTAAGTTATTTCTGAATGCTCCAACTCTCCACTAGTTTAAAAGCACTAACAATCCTACTACCTGATACTGACTTCAATAACTAAGCTACAGACATTATCCTCTATAGTAATGGGAACATCCAATGGGCTGATAATAAGTCTCCTGAACTGACCTGGATGTCCAGCCAACTGTATCCAGGCATTCTTTCTGTTCTTGACCAGTAAGTTGCTTGCTGGGACTGAAAGATCTAAGGCTGCCTGCAGGGAGAGAAAGAGGAAGTCAACAGGTCTCTCAACATGGACATTCATTTCAACACATTCTTTTCAAGACGTTCTATTTATAGTATGTGTATGTTATAGTATGTGTATGTTATAGTATGTGTATGTTATATTATGTGTATGAAAAATAGTATATGTGTATGTTATATTATGTGTATTTTATAAAATGAGTATGTTATGGTATGTTTATGAAAAATGGTATGTGTATGTTATAGTATGAGTATGTTATGGTATGTGTATGAAAAATAGTATATATGTGTATGTTATGGTATGTGTCCTACAATTTTGAATGAACACAGTCTTCTAGTGAAGGACCCTCCACCCACCATTAATCCTTTCTATCACTTCACTACTAATAATAGTAGTTATATAGTATAATTTTTAGTATTATTTTGTTAAGCTTAGTTGAGAATATTATTACTTCTATAGTATTTTTTAGATGTGTTTAGTTGATAATGTTACTTCAATCATATATTGAACATGCTATAATGTTACAACAGTAGGCAATTGAAGGAATTGATTGATTAGATTATGTTCAAGGAATTAATTGATTAGTTGATGTTATAATTTATTTTTGTTTCACTCCTAGAATAAAAACAATGCCATGAAGCCAGAGAACAGCCTAAGTTAAATGCTAATGGTATACAAGTTTGTTAAGTATTACCACCTGAGATGAGCTCCCGTTGGAAACAGCAGGAAGGACTACAACTCACACATTGCTCTGGCAAGATACTGGGCCAGGCCGTGGCGGGAGGATGGGGTTCATGGCACCATGGCCAACGAAGGATAGGGGCGGAAGCGGGCAATTAAAAGGGGGAAAAAATACGAGGCCAATACAATTTACAGTTACAGGATGAATCAGTTTCGTTTTTAAATTAATAAAATGGTACCTTGCTACGCCCCTGAGGCCAGGTCTAGAGCTCCCACTGAGATCTAGTGTTTTTTTTTTTTTTAGACATGTCACGCCTTTAACATTCGGAGTTGGGGAGACTTATACAAGATGTGCAACAGTTTCGCTGGGCTATCCACAGTGACCATGTCAGGAAATTAGGATGGACAGTATCACCATTATGTGCAGCTTTGGGGATGGGAGGAGGGGGGGAGAACAAATTAGTGAACAAAAAGGCTTTTTTTTTTTTTTGCTAAGAAATGCTCTACAGCTTCAAGCTGCTGAAGTTTAAACACTGGCAAATGATTTCAGATGGGTGTTCTACTTCCACAGAGAACTGAGGTCCTGAAATGACAGCAGGGCTCCATCAGAGAGAAAGCATTTTTCTGTGTGTGTGACAGGGGTTAGGTCAGGAACAAGTCAAAAGTAATAAGGATGGTTAAGCATATCCAAAAGCTTAAATAAGACAGGGACATACTGATGCAGGTGGTCAGCTGTGCAGACAAGACCAATAGTGATGGCCAATGTACTTGTATATGTACGGTGTGAGTCTGATGACAACCACACTGCATGCTACACTATGTGCTAGATATGTGCTAAGTGCTAGATCTTGTGCTAGATCCTGTGCTACACTATGTGCT
>JADKLZ010005465.1:21618575-21633351 GCA_021533235.1 Biomphalaria straminea
TTTTTTTGTGTATCTGTGTGTGTATGCAAATTAATAAATGCAATTCTTGTGATATTTCAATAGTATAAAATAATATAACGTTCTTGAAACGCATGGCAAAGAAAACAACGAAATACCAATAAAACGTTTTGTAAATATCGAAATAAATTATAGGCGTTTTGTTAACAAAATCACTACGTGTATATAAAATCTTCTATAACAAATTGATTTTATTACAAGAACTATAAAAACTCACTCTGTTTGGTACAAAATGTGTACAGGTTAATTCCCCCCCCCCCCACCACTCATTCTTTGTACAATAATTCATTAACATAGACACGACATGATTTAACACAAAAAAAAAAAAAACGTTTAGTCAATTAATTACTGGTGAATCATTATTTTGTTTGATAAAAACTAGGGAAGCTAATGCTTCACAATGATCTCAACTCTTTCTCTCCTAACTGACGATACCAACGTTGATTCCATCAGAATGTGGTAAATAATTGCGGAAAGAAAGAGTTAACATATATTTTTTTTTTCGGTTTAAGTCCCCTTAAATAATTTTTTTATCGCTATTTCTCCCTCACATTTTCTGCGATCAAGTTGAAACTTTAAAAAATTATTCCAGTGTACCTAACCAAATATGAATCAAGAAAAAAATATCCAATTAGTCAATTAACTAAAAAAAAAAGCAAGGCATAGTCTCTCAACCTTGTGGTCTATAGGGCATATGAAGTAAAGTTCATTTGATTCTGTGACCTACCGTTAACGAGGGTGTCATGTGGCCAGCTCAACGACCATCCGTCTTTACTTTTCCCCAACTAATGTCAGGTACCCATTAGAGCTGGGTGAACTCAGAGGCGCCCGAAGATCCTGAAATTAAAAATCCCAGTCTTCAGCAGGATTTGAATCCCGGACCCAGGTTCAGTAGCAAAGTGCTTTACCGCTCAGCCATCGCGCCTCATAATTATTCAATTAGTTATTAACAATTAATTTTATTGTTGAATGTTGAATAAGGGAATTAACTTGTATCTGATTAATATATAGGCCTATAGCTTGAAACTGTGCTATTCTGAACTTTAAGATACGCTTAAAAAAAATATAAAAAAATAAATAAATAAAAGGATTTAATTTTATTTTAAGTGATTTAGACCCAATTAAATTATTTAACAATAATATGTGAAGAGGAAAAAGAAGAGAAAACGGTATGAAGAAATGATTGAAAGTCGAGTCTCTACTGTTATGCGGACTCAATTGACTCATGATAGAGACTACCATGGGTCCACAGTGCAGGGAGATTGCAAGGTCTTTACAATTTTCAGCAAGGAAATCTAAATCTATCAACTATTGCATTTTTTTTTGTTGTCGAAATATTTTTATTTCATATTATGTAAATTGACTAAAACCAGAATTATTTCATATTTGAAATGTAAAAGGCTGACGTGTTATACTTTAACCAAGATATACCACACGCCAAACACATAGGGGCACGACATGGCCTGAAATATGACAATGTGCCAAATAAAAAATGAAAATCAAATCAATAAATCAACAATTACATTATTTTATTGTCAATTTTTTACTTTTTCAAAGTATATAATTTAACAGTTTTACATTGTATTAGCATTAAAAAAAAATAAAATCGCGATTGGAGATTTTCACACTGAACTAAACAATGTCAAGGACACTCATCTGAACTTCAATGTCAAGGACACTCATCTGAACTTCAATGCCAAAGACACTCAACTGAACTTCAACGTTGCCAACTAAAGAAAAGCTAGTAACAGAAGAGCTTCAAAAATGTGTTTCTGCAGTGCTATAAAAGTGTAAAAAAAATATAAACTAAACATAGAATTAAAAAAAAACATAGCTAATCAACATTTCCTCTTTCTGTATTCCGGATACACCAAGAAGCTTGCTATTAATAGATTTGCCTCCATTTATGAAAATAGTGGTTTGCAAACTTCTGAAGAAGAGTTTTAGTTAAAACGAGTACAAAATATTACAGTATTTACATTAAGTCTTAATATTGCGTCGAATCAAGTAGAGTAATTTAAAAAATACAAATGCACCAAATCAAATGTAACGAAACAAAACTTTAATCTTTATGAAATGAGAAATTATAAAATTATTTTTTTTAAATGCCACAAAGTCATAATAGAGTCTAACGATATTTGGTTTCCTTTCAAGTGGATCTTTCAGTTATTAACACTTCTTTGTTGCTTGTTTATTTTAGGATGTGAATGTCGGACTCAATAAACGAATGTTCATTTATAACGTCTGGACATCTACTTGAACTTGATTGGTCTCAGCGTCAGCCTCATCACCCTACAGGACAATGAGAAGATAATTTGTTAGGGTCGAAAACAAAAAATTTTTTTTGGGCAAAATTTAAGTTGTTTTTTTTTACTCTGCAAAGCCATAACGGTCAAACTTGTGTTGTCCCGGCCAACGAGCTAGCAAATTCTTTTCTCAACGATATACACCAAATGTTAAATTTCTAGAAAAAATCTTTAAAGCTGTTTTTGAGATCCGTGTCAGTGGCGTAGCTATGGTGGGGGAGGAGGAGGGAGAATCTGAACCATCCCCGGGCGCCACTTAAGGGGGGCCACAAATGAGTGTTTTTTTTACATACAAAATTTTGTATTAAGCAACTGCAGGGTCCCCCAAAGAGGTCAAGCCCCCCGGGCCCCCACAAACGATGGAAAATACCTAGCTACGCCCCTGATCCGTGTCCAGGTTCTTCTTATATGTTACGGACGTTACTTCAAAAAAAAAGAAGACGATTAGGGCGCCTACGTCCTATACGTCATGCATGGTTCCTCCACGAAGAGACTTGAATTGATGTATTGTAAAACAAAATAAAGGGATATTAAAAGAACATCTGGACGGACAATGTAAAAGAATGACCTCTATTTTGATATCCTGCTAAGAACACCTGCTGACTCGGTCACCCCTTCGACAAAAGTCTAAGGACAGAGGATAGACGAGAAAGTCTAAATGAAATTTCAAATAGACTAAAAAAAAAAAACATCAAGACAGAAACCATTTTTAGACCATTAAAAAAATCTATAATAAAGACTCATCATCACCTGATAGTATGTAGCAAACTCGCAAATATGTAGCATGCTTCAAAAGATTGTTTCATATGATGGTTGTATTCAAAGAACACATGAATTGTTCCTTATTTCTTTTACTTATTTTTAATTTCCCGGCAAGGGGAATAAATCTAAATCTATGGTAATCAACCTTTAACGGCCACAGTTCCATATTTATTTTCCACAAATGTGTCACGTGCCGGATTCCAGCAGCCAATGAAACCATCGTCTGCTGCTTCATTAATGGCACAACCTTCGATGGACTGATAGCATGGCGTCTAGGACCGGATATGGCCCGCGGACCGTAGTTTCTGCATCACTGACCTACATCAATAATGTAAGTAAAAGCAAATACCCCTGTCAGACCTTGCGATCTATAGGGCAGAAAAAGCTAATGTTATCTAATTCTCTGGTGGACGGTTAACGAGGGTGACTTGTGGCCAGCACAACGACTAACACCCTTTACTTTCCCAAAGCTAATGTCAAACACCAATTAAAAGTGGGTAGACTCACGGGCGTACTAAAAATTCGGATCTTCAAATTTCAAGTCTTCACCGAGATTTAAACCCGAGACCCCTGAGTTCGGACGCCAATCGTTTTACGACTCAGCCAACATGCTCTAATGTCTTATCTTATCTTATACAATACAGACGTTACTTCAAAAAAGAAGATGATTACGTCCTACGCGTCATGCATTCA
Source organism: Biomphalaria straminea (assembly GCA_021533235.1). Classification (NCBI taxonomy): domain Eukaryota; kingdom Metazoa; phylum Mollusca; class Gastropoda; family Planorbidae; genus Biomphalaria; species Biomphalaria straminea. The sequence continues at coordinate 21,622,355 of JADKLZ010005465.1, forward strand.
GTCATGCATATTAACCAATGACTTAAATTCTGCCAAGTCACTGGTTTTCCGGGCTAGCTCAGGCAATCCATTCCATGCTCTAATAGCGCTAGGGTAGAAGGAGCTTTTGTAAAAATTTGTCCTAGCATATGAGATGAGGAATGCGCCTTTTTCTTTGTGTCTTTCTGAGTATTTTATTAAATTTTGTTTTTGAATTTGAAGATTATGGTTCAGTGTTTTATTTATAATTGCTGTTTTACTTTTTGAGTCTTCTGTCCTGAAGGCTTTCTAAATTTAGTGATTTTACTAAAGGTGTTATATAGATACTTACAAAAATCATCCTCCTTTGTTCTGGAGTAAGCAACATGTCCATCTCATGGAGGTGGGACCCATCCTCGACAATCTCCTTATGGAGGTTACCATCTGACGAGTCAGCAATGATCTGATCTATGGATCTACACGAGACGGTCTGTAGGCAAAATATCATCTGGGAGAGAAATATTAAAAATGTACATATTGTGGTAAATTAAAATAGAGGACATTACTCAGTGGACTCAGGTACGATAAATATGGGAAATCTTGAGATAGTCAAACACATAACAGTGCACCTAGTTATTACGAATGTGTGGGTGCATAACCCCAAACCGATGTTGGCATATTTAACTCTAAATTCTAAATGAAGCAAACTAAACAAAAAATTAACAGATGTCTTTTGTGATATAGAAAGACAAACTCAATATAACTTTTATTAAGAATATTCACGGGTTTAACTTTGAGGTAGGTTACAGAAACAGAAAATAATATTCAAACAAAGAGTAAACTCACAACAAAATAACAACGTAGTTATCTATCTATCTATCTATCTATCTATCTATCTATCTATCTATCTATCTATCATCTATCTATCTATCTATCTCTCTCTATATATATATAATTCTCAAAGTCGACTAAGTTCAAAAGTTCAGTCGAGCAAGCAACAAGTAAAAAGGAAAGATCCCATGACGCAGCATGGTGTGAATGGAAAATGGTGTGAATTTGTGTAGTGAATGGAAGGTTTAAAAAGTGGAAGCCGGAAAAGATGAACAGGAAGAGAGATGAAATTATTATGTCTACTTAATTTGTCATAATATTAAAAGTATTTCCAGATTATATTGTGTCGTAAGAGTCTTGAAACTAGAACGACAATACACAGATAGAGTTTACTCTCAGGTATCACTTAAGAAGTACTTTAATTAATATCACAAATTACGTTAAAATAATAATTTCACTGGCTTCTTGTTCATATCCTTCTAGCTTCCCCCTTTTAATCTCACTTCCATTTTCAATTTTTGTCTATATATTTCTGGATATTTTTTTACTTTACTTTTACTTTACAAAAGATTTTAATAGTTTCCGGATATATATATATATACAATATGTCTATATATAGGTCAGTAGATTCTCTTTTTGAAAAGAAAAATGACCGAAAAGTAAATTAATTTGGATTTTTTTTTAATCAGATATAACTATACCTTTAAACAAACACAAACAAAAAATAACAACAACTAGATTTTTTAAAAAGAAATGTAAACTAGCCATACAAACACTAAAAGAAGTGGACGTTCTTTAACAATGGAAAACCACAATTGCGCCAGGTTTCTCGCGATCTCAAGCCATCCTTCCATTGATGACATTTTGTCTATTGTAAATGCTTCGTATGAGTTGAACATCATTCGTTCCAAGCCCAAGCCTTCCACAAGACAGCGAGAGTGGGGGGGAAGTGGTAGGCATGCTTCAAAACAAGGACATTCAAGACCACAGCCCAGAGCGCATGCCACAAGCAGACCCCATTAAATAGATGTACAACGAACCACTCCAAGCTCCTACACAATTTCACCATCAACCCTTAATACGCTTGTGGTAGTTTTGCATCTAAACATCGAAATTGTAATTTCATTGTGTATGCACTCATTGTAAAACAGCTCAGCATTTTAACTAACTGTTAAAAAAAACAAAACAATGCGCACTAAGGGCCGCAATTCAGATAAATTATGTCATAAAGACTTATCGTTTTCCTTAAATCTCATTTAAAACATATAATTTTAACGTTTCGAAAAAAAAACATTTTTTAAATATATAAAAACAACATGGATTCAAATAGATCTTACAATTTAGAATTTATGAACTATATTTATCATTATAATCATTTAATTAAACCGTTTTGGGCCTCTTTTGGGAATATTATGCTTGCAGAGAATCAGGCTGCTTCTGAATATCCGTTTACTACAGGCACATGAATATTTAGAATTAACATATACAATGCTGTTAGCATTGTACTATTTCAGTTAGTTGTTGGAATGGTTACTACTTAATAATAACAAGCCAAAAAAAAAATAAATAATTGAAACAAACAAAAGCTTTACTAAAGGGGAAGAACTCCGCCATTGTAACTAAATCTATCAATATTGTAGATGTTATTTCCCTTATTTAATCTCCAACCAAAAAATTAATTACCATTGATTAAAACATCAACTAACAATGTTATCTCATTAAAACATTAAACTAATGACTTTCTCTCATTAAAATATCAACTTACAACGTTCATTTACTAATTGGTTACGTTTTAAATTATTTATGTCTTGTCAATGCCAATAAATAACTGTGCGAAGTTTTAGCTTGATCCGAGAATGGGTGTAGAAGAAATGAGGTGTTCAAACTTTTTACAAGACAGACAGACCGACAGACAGAGTGAGTTGATTTAAGCTGTGTAAAAACATATCCTATCCAATGTAAGGTTTTATGTTTATGCTAGTTGCTGCATATCATAATGCTCGCGGTGGCTTTGTGGTTAAGCGCTTGGCTTCCGAACCTGAGGTCCTGGGTTCGAATCTTGATGAAGACTGGGATTTTGAATTTTGGGATTTTTAAGGTGCCTGAGTCCAGCCAACTCTAATGGTTAGCTGAGTGTACTTAAAAGTAAAGGATGATGTTTTTTTTGTGCTGTCCACATGACACCCTGATCGTTAACGGTTGGCCATAGAAACAGATGACCTTAACATCATCCGCCCCAGAGATCGTAAAGTTTGAAAGGGAAAACTTTATTATAATCGATATTATGATTTTGTATGTCTAGTTGGTCTTAGTACTATAAGCATGTTTACCGTGTTTACACATTAGAAATTGTAATACTGTTGCTGTTTCAATAGAGTTGTAATGATTATTATTATAGCTTTTATATAGCGCTACTTTCATGCTTATAGCATGCTCAGAGCGCTTTGGTCCAATCTCATTTGTGGACCAGTGGGGGGGGGGGAGGGGGTATCTAGGAGTTGGTTTCCCGTGCTGCCTTTGGGCGCTCAGTAAACACAACTCTGCCCGAGTCGGGTGTCGAACCTCGAGCCCCCTTCTAGGTAGTCAAGCAAGCCAAGCTCAAGCCACACTTAGCCTCTCGACCACGCTTCCCACAGCGTGGGATATGATAACATAAGTCTATACTTGCAGGCCTGGCCTTAGGCGAACTAGGAATGGGCATCCGCTTTAAGCCTCCGATGGTAGAAGCCTCTCACAGGACTCGTAACAAAATATTTGAGATGAGAAGCTGGTGAAACGTCTTCCCAATGTTACAGATTGTGTCTTAAATAAATTGCGTAATTTTTTTTCTCTAGTTTTTATATATTTGATTTACGGCCATCAAATTCTCTTCGCCCATGCCCCCTATTATCTAAGGCCGGGCCTGTTACTAGATCTAGGCCTACAGAATGAATGAATTGTATTGTAATGACACTTTTATTAATGGAAAGATATGATATCTCTTATTACCCAGATCTGGAACTGCATTATCCTATATTAATTTTATTTAATTGTTTTTTTTTAAAGAAAGTTTTTAAACGCTTACCATAATGGTAAATACCAAAGCAGTGAGAAGTACTGTTTGTTGTTTCATGTTATCTGTTTGTGGTTTATCTTCTGTTTTTTCCCTTCTGGTGTTGATCTGGGTTGTTGGTGTTTGTATACAAGCAGACGCGAGCCGGCTTTATATAGAGTTACTTCCCTTTGTAGCGCAGACGTCATGAAGAGGTCGACACTTCAGAACACTCAAAAAGTTAAATTCGTGTCAGTTTACACTTGCTTGTAGATGTTGATGGCGTAATGATTGAAGAGGTTTTGTTTTATTTTTTTGCTTGTGTGTAAGTCATTTGTTCGTCTGCTATCGTTGTGGATGGACATCCAGTACGTGTGAAATGAGGGGGGGGGGGCACATTGTTTGTTTTCTAGAAATGTTGTCTGTAGGTGTGAGATACAGGATACTCTTCAGGGTGAGAAATTTGAAAAGTGGAGTACTGTAAGAGGAAGTATAAACAAGATGGTAATTTTAATACGTTTTAACGTCAACCAATCTATTATAAAAAAAAAAACGGTTTCCACAAAAAAATATTTAAAAAATCCTTAAAACATAATTTGTGTTTAACCCTTAAAGTGCTGAGCTGTTTTACAGTAAGTGCATACAAAATGGAATTATACAATTCTGGTGCTTAGTGGTTAAACTACAACACGCGTTTTTAGGTTTAAAGACGGGAAAGAAAAAAAAAAGGTTTTGTCAAATTTGTCTAATGTTGGCTCACATCCTGGCAATGAGCTCTTGCCAAAAGAGGCGACCCTATCAGAACGCGGGGCTTCGGGCGATTCAGACGATATGGTCTGGTTCCGGGAACCCTAAGTGTAGGCTACAGAAGCGTACAACATCACCCTAGCAGGTTCATTCGCCTCTGACGCTGTAGGCCTTAATATTGTTACAAAAACAAAGCATCTTAGGTAGGTGCTGGCAATACGGTATAAAACCGATAGTGTCTTTTAAGATAATAGTATGATAGTCGGTATCATATAGATGCCGGGGAAGGCGTTCAACAAATAGAGTAACAAGTCCTTGGTTATGAGAACTGATCTGGTTTCCAAAACTGACGGTGACAAATGGAATATCCTATCGCGCCCCTCCCCCCTTTCATGAGCTAGGCCTGGGGCGGTAGTCATCAGTCCCCAAGGCCGCCTCCGTAGTCCAACTTTCGATCGACATTAGTCCAACATTAGACCTCCCCTCCCCACCTTATAAAAAGTAATACCTTTTTAAGAAAACCTTTCCAAGTTGCACCCATAACACAATGAAGAGATGAATAATTAAACTATTTAATTCGGCTTGTATATTTACAGTGGCGTTAGTGTCGACTTGAGTTCTAAGACGATACATTAATTAAATAAAGATTTTTATCTACACGATACTGGTCAACATTAAAATCAATAATTCGACTAGACATTAACATAAAACAATAATTCATCTTCCATACCTGTCACAGTCTCGTTTGATATTATTATTATATGTTCATCTCGGGTCAAGACAGGAAGAAAGACAAGTAAATCTCCTGGTGTTAAAACAGGAAGTAGAATGAATGAAATTGACTTTGACTTCAGTTCAGTCACTTTAAGTCAGTTAAGCCAGTCACTTCAGTCACTTTAAGTCAGTTAGTTGAGTAAGTTCAGTCACTTCATCTAGTTGAGTCAGTTAAGTCAAGTAAAATAGTATCTTTGGTCCGGTACGGACAATATCTGGCTTCTAGCCAGTAACCACTTTAAGACATGTATTTCTAGTAGTTATTATTCTGAGGATTATTGTCTATTATACCTTAGTATGGAAGTTGATTGTTACCCGCTGTGACGTGGACGTTATTTGCAATCTACAATGGATGTGATTTAACACGATTGAATATATTGGATGTAGACTTGATACCGGTGTTTTGCGGATGCATGTCACTTGTGAGCCCAATGTAACTGACGAGAGATTGCAGTATTATTCTGTAGCATTTTACGTCTCGAGAGACGATCTTTTCCCCTTGCAAGCAGTTGTGTGACTAAAGAGGCCGACCCTTGATACACAGCTGCGATCGCAGGTTGAGCATATGTAGACTGTCTATTACTAATAAACTTCATATTTTGTCTGCTAAGGAGGATTCCTTTACTTCATTGACATTACCCTTAGATAACATGTATCCAACCGCACATCAACTCATGGACATACACTCCCATCTGATGGCTTCTAAATGGACGACACAGTCGCTAGCAGTACTACATCTCAGCTCACTCTAAAAGTAAAAAAAGTAAAGTTCCCTTTCAGACCTTGTGGTCTATAGGGCAGCTGATGTAACGGTAATCTTTTTTTGTGGCCTACGGTTAACAAGAGTGTCATGTTGCCAGCAAACCAACTTTCTAAAATCGTCTTCCCTAACTAAGACGTCAATGCCACCCATGTTGAATCATTCACAACCAACCGCTAACCTCTTCCCACCGTCACCATAGAAACACACACACACACATAAAGACACCAAAAACACAATGTCTTTGTAATTGTGATGAAAATATGTAACTTTTACTGACGCCGCCTCTGACTAAAGTCATCTGTAAACTTTAAAAAAGCAAACAGGATTTTAACGGAATCTTAAGAGTTTCACTGCCTACCCACCCCCCTTTCATCCTCATTAGTATCCTCCCCTCCCCCACTTCGTGAGATCAACACCTTTTTAAGAAGACCTTTCCAAGTTGCACCCAAAACATATCCTGAGCCAGGAAGTCGGTGATGGTGAGTACTCGGCCCTGGCATAGCTCACTTCACACATTTCTGCACGTCGGTCAGAGAGAAACAAAGGGGACACGACTCATAACTGTTTCCGGCAACACTTGTCTCCCTTTACAGACATTTGTGTGTGTGTGTGTGTGTGTGTGTGTGTTATGACGTCATCAATTGCGTTACCAAATAAATGTAAACGGTTTTGCCTAGAATGTTTTCCTATGAACAAATATACCTCTACTAGCTGTGAACCCGTCAATTAACGATCTTAGTTGCTAAAAAAAATTCCTCACCGACATTTTTTCTACAGTATGCTAATTCTTTCTCTGCATAATAATTATTACTATATTACTATAGCTTTTATATAGCGCTACTTTCATGCTTATAGCATGCTCAGAGCGCTTTGGCCCAATCTCATTTGTGGACCAGTGTGGGGGAGGGGGTATCTAGGAGTTGGTTTCCCGTGCTGCCTTTGGGCGCTCAGTAAACACAACTCTGCCCGAGTCGGGTGTCGAACCTCGAGCCCCCTTCTAGGTAGTCAAGCAGGCCAAGCTCAAGCCGCACTTAGCCTCTCGACCACGCTTCCCACTAATAATAATAATAATAATAATAATACATAGGTCGCCATAACCAAGTTGCAAAGCTAATACACCAGCACTTGGCTTTGATGCACATTTTGATCGGGAAGGATACTCCTCCTTATTACAAATACTCACCACAAGAGGTTCTCGAGTCTTCTCATCACCTGCTGTTCTAGGATAGGCCTATTTTGACCGAAAAAACGGCAGATTTTAATCGCCCTGATCTGCTGCTTATCGATAAAAAAGAAAAAGCCGCTGTCATGATTGACATTGCCGTACCACTATCTCATAACTTAAGAAAAACTGAGCTTGAAAAACAGCGAAAGTATGTAAACCTAGGCTTGGAGATTAAGCGTTTATAACAATATACCCCATTGTCATATCAACCGAGGAGATAATAACAACTGACCTCACATATACCGATGAACATTTTCATTGCCTGTCAGAGGGCGGTACTGCTGCAGACCTGCCACATCACCAGAAAATTCCTCAGTGGAAACTGATAAAGGGAATACGATGAATTTTGTCTCCCTTTAACGTAACTCGACCCTGGTTGCGCCAGAGAATGAACACTCGTTCTTTTCTAACATAGTAAAGTAAAAAGTAAAGTTCCCCTTTCAGACCTTGTGGTCTATAGGGCAGACGATGTAAAGGTCATCTGATTCTGTGGCCCACGGTTAACAAGGGTGTCATGTGGCCAGTACAACGACCAACCGCCTTTACTTTTCCCCAACTAATGTCAGGTACCCATTAGAGCTGGGTGGACTCAAGGGCGCCCGAAAATCCCGAAAATGAAAACCCCAGTCTTCACCAGGATTCGAACCCGGGACCTCCAGTACGGAAGCCAAGCGCTTTACCGCTCAGCCACCGCGCCCTCTTTTCTAACATAATAATAATAATAATAACAACACTGACCTGTGGCATTTTACGTCTCTAGAGACGATCTTTTCCCCTTGCAAGCTCTTGTGTGACTAAAGAGGCCGATCCTTGATACACAGCTGCGATTGCAGGTTGGGCATATGTAGTCACCAGGCGCCGTTGCACTTTCACCCTTCTTTCTGCTTCTGTTGTGTATGGCATCTGCAATCAAAGACCCCTTCTTTATGCTCTCTCTCCAAGTGGATCTATCTTGTGCCACCTCTTCCCAGTTGCTGGTGTCGATCTTAAAGAGCTTCATGTCCCGTTTGCATACATCTGTGTAACGTAAGAGTGGACGACCAGCGGCTCTTCTGCCTTCTATTAGATCGCCATACAGAATATCCTGTGGGAGTCGACCTACTGGCATTCTACGAACGTGGCCAAGCCAGCCAAGGCGTCTGCTGCTGATAACAGAGCGGATGTCCTGGCAACCTGCTCTTTGTAACACTTCCTCGTTGGTTATCTTATCTTGCCACCTTATTTTAAAGATCCGCCTTAGGCATCGGAGGTGGAAGACATTCAGCTTTTTTTCCTGCCATGAGTATGTTGACCACGTTTCACTTCCGTATAGCAAGGTGCTCAATACACAGGTCCGGTAAACTAGAGCTTTAGTGCTGTTAGTCAGCAATATGTTGTCCCAGACTCTTTTCTGCAACCGTGACATGGTGGCCATTGCCTTGGCTATCCTGTTGTTAATGTCATTATCCAGTAGAGTGTTGTTGGATATGATGGAGCCAAGGTAACAAAAGTTGTCTACGATCTCTAGTGGTTGGCCATTAATGTTTATTTGAGGTGCAGCATTAGTGTTTTGTACAAGTACCTTAGTACACTATTACTTAAATATTTACTTCAGCTTTTCGAATCCCAGTGGAACATAGGGCCGTAATACCACCTCGCAATCGGACTCTGTTCTGGGCAACGCTCTTAGTTGGGACCATTTCGATCATGGTCTATCGATTTCTTCTATGTTTTGCTATGATATCATGAAACCTATAATGTTACATACATATTACATATATAAAGGCAGCACTATGGTGGATTTATTGAGCCCAAATGTAAAGGAGTCAAATGTAACGAAATAAGTGACTTCACCGACCAGGGCGTGGCCTTTGCCGGGGTCTCCCTGTATGGCGGCAAGGTACCCATGATAAAACTGTCTGATATCTGGAAAAAGCTTCAGTGCATGGAGGCTTACAAATGGCGACAGCCGTTGAACATTAATTGTTTTTTCCCCAACCTTAAAGGGAAACTCTCATAGTTTTTCAAATTTGAGTTATAGATATATTTAAATTCTGCGTAAAAAGTTGTAATAGTAAACATTATATCATTTGTTATTTAAATGCTTAGAAACATTTATATTTAATAAATTAGACAGTAAAATGTTTGTTTGTAAAATGTTTTACATGTTTCGGAAATTCCTTCAGAGTTGAAGATAGTTATTTCCTAGTCCAAACCTCCCGCAGGACGACGGGGGATGGGAGCGGGCAGGGTTTGAACCCGGGAACATCGGTAAATCGATACGACAGTCCAGCGTGCAAACCGCTCGACCAGGCAGCCATCCAGTAAATTCTTGACATCTCCTAAAAAAACGGGGTTCTTTAAGATTCTGTTTTTATCTCAGGCATACGTCACTCCCCCCAACAATACTGAAAAGAAACTAGATTTAACCAATCGTATCGCTTCTTTCTTACAGTAGTTGTCGGGCTCTTAGGCATAGTCCAGACTCCAGAGCTATGCTATAGTTTTTTTTATAGAGAGAGATGTAAAAGCATTATGATAACCAACTCGAGAAAAAAAAACATTTTCATCTAAGCCTCTCCCTATCCCAAGAAGTAAATATATCGTGTGTCTGACTGATTCGAACAAACTGGTCAGTGTAAGGCTAGTCTAGACTACGTGTAGTCGGTCATGACAAGACAACCAAGCAATAGTGTTTGTTGTGTGTTGAGTGGTCAGGCGAGAAAATATACACTGCCGTGGTTAGTCAAGCATGTAAATCTACTTTCAACATGCATTTTTTTCTTTGCTTACAATATTTAGATCTAACTGCATAGACGAAGATATATTTCTTTTACGAGAATGTAAACTTTACTGTTATGTTTTCCGTTATTCAGCAGGTACTCGGAGTAGTGAAAGATTGTGTATATACGTGACGTCACATAGAAACTACGTGAAAATCTGACTGTTTTGGATGCGCAGAAAAATTACGTCAGAAAAATATCAATTACTAAGTTATTCTTGCAAATTAAAAAAAAGAATAATATATTTATTATCTGTAAATCCAAACACATTATATCAAAAATTGTCAAAACCATGGGAGTTTCCCTTTAACTTCACCTATCCCTTAGCCCGTTGGGGCATCACACAAGATCCGTTGAATTTCTTTCCTCTCTGTCTTCTTGCCTTGGATAAGTAGGTCTTCCAGTGACAGACCCATCCGTTCATATCATCTTCATCATCATTGTTCATTTGTGTTTCTTGACAAAAAACATGCCACTCTCGACGGTTTCTTGCAAGTTTTTTGATGGCTTCCCAGCTCTTTCCGGTTCTCTCGGCTTCTTCCAGTATACTGCGTCGCCATGTTCATTTTGGTCTTCCTCTACGTCTTGTTCCCTGGGGGGGGGGGGCTTTAATCTTAGGCCTGCCTAGCTCTGTTGCTGGTCATCCATTCATATATGTCTTCCAAGCGCTTTCTCTGTCCTCCTCTTCCTCCTTCGCCTGGTACTGTTACCTGAGCTTTAAGAATTAGGTTTCTCGTTATTAAATTAATCGACTTTCTAAAACGTGTTTCTTGAACCAAGGACTTAGCCAAAGTTTGTATTGCATGAATAGACCTACTACAAGTTTGTATTGCATGAATAGACCTACTACAAAGTCTGCATTGCATGAATAGACCTACTACAAAGTTTGTATTGCATGAATAGACC
>JADKLZ010005465.1:21633807-21647729 GCA_021533235.1 Biomphalaria straminea
TGAATAGGCCTACTACAAAGTTTGTATTGCATGAATAGGCCTACTACCTACTTAAAAGGGTCATATATCCTCTAGAACCTTTTTTTTTTATTTCTCATATTTTTACAAAGAAAATGTGCCTAAAGTATAACTACAAGTCTAGATAAGTATAATCAGAAAAAAAAATATTTTTGTTTTGCTAAATTGTCCTCACCGGGTTTTGTTTGGGTTTAATTGGGTTAAATTCAAAAAAAAAATTTTCCGAAACTATAATAATTAGATCAAAGAGTAAAAAACAAAACAAAAACAAAAAAACAAAGATTAACTGCTGCAGGTGTATACGACTGTATAGAGAAAACGAAAAACATGCATATATGCTACCCTGCTAGACCAAGTAAAACAAAGGACGTTTGGGTCACGAGGCTTTCATCAGCTACAAAACAAACAAAAAAATAACAAACAATTAACACAAAAGAGTCTTAAGATAACTTATCTGTCCGATGTTCTCTATCGAGGCAGAAAAGAAATGGGCTACGCTGGGTATAAAAGCGCGGGAAATCGGAAGGGGGCGGAGATGTCCGGCAAAGATGAATGGGGAAAAAAGAGGGGGGGGTAGTTTGGTGTCCATGGCATAGTTAGAGTGTTTAAACTTTGCATTTTAATACTTAATTATGTGTTTGACCGGACAATGGTTTTGTTTGCCCTGGATGTGGCAAAATATGTAGGTCACAGTTGGGACTGCACAGCCACGGGAAACACTGTATTCCCCACTAATCTTCGGATTCGAAGACAAGCCTATTATTACTATTATTATTATTATTATTATGTGTTTGACATAGTAACAGAAGCTTTTTGGAAAAGAGTGTCAGGTTTAGAAGTAAAAAAAATTATATTGAAACATTATCAGTTTTTTTTCTCCGCAGATGTTAAATTTGCTCATAATCTGGATCCATTGTATTATTGAAAATTTTTTGACATAAAGTAAAAATACAGTTGCCCTTGCAGACCTTGCGATCTAAAGGTCATCTGTTCCTGTAGTCTACGGTTAACGATGGTGTAATGTGGCCAGCACAACGAACTTTACATTTCCCCAACTAATGTCAAGTACCCATTAGAGCTGAGTGGACTCGGAGACGCCCTAAAGATCCCGAAATTTGAACTCAGAACCACCACGCCTTCATTGTTTTGACATGACTCTGGGGTACTTTCAGCATGGGTATCACTTTCAATGGAATTGTTGTGTAGTAGGGGAGATAACAGATGGAAATGGGATTAAACCTAACTCCTGATAAGTTGGTCTAGGTATTATCTTTTCAAACCTTGGGTGCTCGACGGGCCGTTGCCGAGCAACACACCACCAGCGGCTTCAGAGATGCACAGGATTTAAGAGTCTTAGAGTTAATACCTAAACACTGGAGTCATGCGGAATCAGAAGAGGTCCAGGTCACCGCGACATTATCTGTCCTTCACCTTTCTCATGTTTGAACCAGATATATTTTACTTTAATAAAACGAGATTAAACATTGCTTATGTAATCTTAGAAAAAACAACAACAATGGACAATGTTTTACACAATTATCTAGTCTACAGGCATTATAATGCTTCAATTTTAACACCATCTCACTTTTAAAAGTATGTAAATGTTTTTTTTTTAACTTTTTAAACAGAAAGTATGTGTTATCACACAAAGTCAGAGGCGGCCCTCACCAGATCTGTATAGGAAAAATTCAAGCAATGTTTTTTAAATAAAATGTTTTTCACTTGAAAACAAACTGAACAACCGATTATCGATAATGAGATTTCTCGACATTTTGTCTAGTAAACTAAATTTAATATTAGTCAGAAGATTAATTACAGAGAATCATTTGGCGTTTTAAAAACTTGAAACAAAAAGAGCAGCCTATTGTCGATAGTGAGACTCCTGAACCGCTGGGCGAAAGAAATAATGTAAGTCCGAAGAGCGATTCTAAGAATCATTTTACGTTATTAAACTTGAAAACAAATTTACTGTATTATCGATATTGAGATTACATTTATTTGTTTAAAGTATTATCGATATTGAGATCACATTTATTTGTTTATTTATTTTAGCCAAACGGAGAAATCAGCTTTTCTGAAAACTATTTTTAGCTAAACGTGACAGACCGACAGATAGAGGACACAAAAATAATATTGCTGGTGAGCACTACAAAAAAAATTTGAACTCAAGCTTCCTTGATAGAAGAACTGTGTAGCGGAGTGTGTGTGTGTAGCGATTTATGCCATTTATAGACTTACAATTGTGGTAATTTATGCCATTTATAGACTTAAAACTGTGGTAATTTATGCCATTTATAGACTTACAACTCTGACAATTTAACCTTTGTATAGACTTGCAACTGTGACAATTTATCTTATTTATAGACTTACACATATAGCGAATTTTCGTAGAAAAATCTAAAAAAAAAAAACACATTAAAATGGAAATTTTACTAATTAAGTTAGTTAATAACGGAAGAAAATATTTTTGCTTTCTGAACCAGGGACGTAGCTAGAAATTTTCCGTCAGTTTGGGGCCCGGGGGGTGATTGACCTCTTTGGGGCCCCTGTATTTTGCGTAATGCTTAATTTTTAATGTAAAAAAAACTCACCGGGGGGGGGGATTTTCAAATTCTCCCCCCTCCTCCCCACCCTAGCTACGCCACTGTTGTGACCATACATGTAGGCGAATACAACAAAGCTATAGTTATCAATGAAGAAATCTTTAATCTATTAAATAGATTTATCTTCTCTAAAGTTTGCCCTTTTAATTTTTTTTTTCAAACTTCTTGAATAATTAATTTTACAAAAAAAAAAAAAAAATCATTTTAGAAATACAATAAGTAGCCGTTGTTCCAGAACTGTGCAATGATATATTTTTTTACTTTTCGTGACGGACGGACGGATGGACAGACACACAAACAAAAAATTAATAGCGACTTTTCCCCTTTCCGGGGCCGCTAAAAATTTGATTAAAAGTGTGAGAAGCTTATGGTTAGCGATAAGTCCAGTCAAACAGACCCTATTTAAGCAGCTCCTTATCGCTTAATCCACAAGCAACATCAAAAAACAGGATTAATTCTATTTACACACGTTTGGTTATTGGTAAATGAAAAACATAAACTCAGACGTTACAGTGAGTTGCCAGGTAAAACGAAAGTCTCTTTCAATTCATGCAATTTAGTACCGATTCCGAGTATTGTAATTGTGGAGATATCAGCATTGTTTTATTGTTTTGAATGAGTAGCAATATATTCATATCATAAATTATATCATTATATTTTATTATACGTTTTGCTAAAATACTATAGGTATTAAATACATTTTATTCGATTGTCATACTCTCGCTATGGATGTACGAATTGCATTGTGGATACATCTCACTTTTGTAGGTAATGATCTCATCTAAGTGTATTAAGGATGTAATTGACATTAAATAATAATGTCGCATTCGAGAGTAGACATTTTGAAGGTGACAGGGCCGGCCTTAGTCATAGGCAAACTAGGCATCCGCCAGGGAGGCAGGGCTTCACAGGGGACTCTAAACATTTTTTTTTTCAAAGAGAAGATATAGTGATATTTGTCCTCTAGGTTATTGTTGGAGTACACACGTTTTTTTTTTAAATAAATAAATTGCATACTTTTATTTTTTTCGTTGTTTACTTTAATTTATTTCATTTGGGGCCAACCAAATTCACTTCACATATGGCCTCCATTTATGGAAGTTTTGCCCTGTGGGTGACATTGTCCCACTCCCGTCTAATACGAAAGTAACTAATAGTAGCTTTATTCAATATGAAGAATGGAACCATAGACTTATATATGATATCTGGACGGGACATGGAGACTTTTTAAAACTACAAAAAATGTCGTGAAAATGTTTTAGAAAGTTGGATCAAGTTGGATTGTTTTGTAAAGTAGTTAAAAGAAGTAAAGTCTTTTTTTTTCTTCAATCCTAACCTATATAACATATAATTTAATTTTTAGATCTAGATCTAGTTATTAAACCAAAAAAAAAAAAAAAAGAATACTCCCGTCTCAAAATTATTATTTTGTGATTTTTAGATATTAAATTTAGAAAGATCTAGGTAATCAATCTATTAGATGTACATAAGATGATTAAAATCAATATGAATTATTTCGATCTAGGATTTTTGAAACATTGTCTCAAAGGAAACAAACAGAAAATGGCTTTGTTTCATACATGTGCGGGAATATCTGAGAAATGATTTTACATTTTATTTCTAAACATTGAAAACTCAAGATCATTACTTTTCTAAGATTGATTGGAGCGACTCCACTTAGAGCCCAAAAAAGAGTTTACGTACATAAAAATCTATATATAAATATGACGTGACTCGATCATTCGTGGATAAGGATTTATTTCCGGTCTTCAGTCTAGATATAATTATATATTTATATAACAAATATAAGTTGTTGGTGTCACGGCAAGGACTCAAATAGAAACCTCTTGCCAGGTCAGAATGTGCCCTGGAGATAAATCTAGATTTTAGGAGTTCCTAGTAAACAGTAGAGAACTATAAACACCATAGTTTGCTTAAAAAATTAAAATATTTTGGTATTGATGGTCCATTGCATCATTGGATTAAAGATTTTCTGATAGGAAGAGAACAAACTGTAATAATAGATGGTTCTAAATCAACACCAATAACAGTAAACTCAGGTGTACCCCAAGGAACAGTCTTAGGTCCACTACTATTTCTAATTTACATAAACGATTTACCAAATTGCAGTAGTTCAGGAACAAAAGTTAGATTATTTGCAGATGATTGCATAATATATAGGACAATAAAAACAACACAAGATACAGAAAATTTACAAAGAGAATTAGATGAATTACAGAAATGGGAATCAAATTGGAGCATGCCTTTCCACCCAGAAAAATGTCAGTTATTAAGAGTAACAAAAAACTAAAACAAATTAATTCCACTTATCTTATTCATGGTAAACCAGTAACACAGACTAAAAACGCAAAATACCTAGGTGTTATAATAAATGAAAAACTGTCATGGAATCCCCATATTGATGAAACTATAAAAAAATCAAACAAAGCATTAGGGTTTATTAAAAGAAATTTCTATAAATCAAATAAGAACATAAAACTAAAATGCTATTTAACCTTGGTTAGGCCAATAATAGAATATGCATCCTCTGTTTGGAACCATCAACTCAAGAAAACATTAAAAAACTAGAACAGACACAAAATAGAGCAGTGAGATTCATAACAAACGAATATTCACATTTCACTAGAGTAACACCTTTAGTAAAATCCCTAAATTTAGAAAGCCTTCAGGATAGAAGACTTAAGAGTAAAGTAGCAATTATACACAAAACACTGAACCAGGGGCGGACTGGCTATATGGGCATTCGGGCAAATGCCCGGTGGGCCGGTACCTAAATGGGCCGGTAGGGTCACCTAAAGGGCCTCATTAATGCCACTAGTCTGATAGTCTACATCCGTAGATAGTGCTACTATTAGGCTTCTTCCTGTTATGGCCCACACTTATAGCAATTAAAAAGCAACAGAAGGCCTAATAAAGGCCTCTAAAAGATACATAGTTCATTGTATACATGAGTTCAGATATCGATACATTAGGCCTATCAAACTGAACATAATGATATTAAGGACATATAAAGCTAGAATTGGATGCCCATCAAATGATATACAATTTGTGGGCCGGATTGTATAGAAATGCCCGGGCCGATTTAAACACCCAGTCCGCCCCTGCACTGAACCATAATCTCCAAATACAAAAACAAAACTTAATAAGATACTCAGAAAGACACAAAGATAAAGGTACATTCCTCGTCCCATATGCTAGGACAAATCTATACAAATGCTCTTTCTTCCCTAGTGCCATTAGAGCATGGAATGGTTTGCCTGAGCTAGCCAGGAAAACCAATGACTTGGCAGAATTTAAGTCACTGGTAAATATGCATGACTGAATGCATGACGCGTAGGACGTAATCATCTTTTTTGTAGTAACGTCTGTATTATATAAGATAAGATAATAGAGCGGGCTAGTGAGTTACATTCCTTCACAGATTCACTTGATTCGTTTATTTATTAATAGTTTGCTTTTATAAATCTATGAACCACTGACCCTCAGATCTAAAGTGTCTGATCTGCCAACTTTACTAGCCGAGTGTTTTTATTATTTCTGGAAATTACGCACGAAAATTCAATGGAAGACTAATCTTGTACTTTTCAAAATGTCGGATAAAAAAAAAACAAGTTGGGTCTAAATTGCGAATAACAAATAGTTTTTTTGTAAATTTAACCGCTACGATTTCCATCATAAAAGGTGCTTAAGTTGTCCTACATACCTGGTAAATAATAACAGGTTAAATTTTCGTATTTTGTCATCAAAGACAAGTGGGAAAATAAGTAATTGTAAGCCAGTCAATTAAAATTAAAGACAACCTGCACCCATTAAACAACTGTTACATAAGATCTGAAAGAAGTGGTCGTCTCCTTTTCATTAGGACCAAGATTGAAGATTTAAAAACTCCTTTGGTCCACTTTCGGTCAGAGTGTTACGAGGTCAGCTGTCGTCTTCGAGAAGTACATAGAAGTCAAATTCATAAAGCGCTGGTTGTGAATGTGTATATGTGTTCGTGTGTGAAGGTTGCTCGAATTTTTCATCAATATTGTTTTTGTACAGTAATTACGCTGATTTTGTCAAATGTAATCAAACTGAATTTCCATTAGATTGGATCAATAAATTATCTTATCTATCTCTTATCAGTCAATCAATCAGAGCCATTGAGATTATAATATTTATTTGATTTCAAAATTGAAATTCTCTCGGGTTTGATTGAATTAATTAAAATGCTTGAAATTCTATTCTTGCATTCGTTCTGTGCTTTATTTATTTTGAATTCAAATTCTTTAATATAGACACAAGAAATCCGCTATAAATTTAACTACTAAAGACAACGCCTAAATGAAATACAGAATAAATTGACAATTACAAATAGCATTTTATATCTAACATACAAAGACTAATGTAATCTATTTTCTAATTTCCTATAAGGAAACTTAGAGAGTTGTGATAATGGGTTCCAAGCATAGACATAAATAAATATAGACTGGCCAATAAGAGAGTTTTATGAAACAAAAATTTGTGCATTGCAATTGTGTGTACTTTATTTTATGACTATGAGTTTTGTTTAATCTCTAAGACTGAAGATCATGCAATTTTTAAATTTTTCATAATTCGGAAATCCGAATACAATAGATATACATGTTTTCAAGTTACATGAAGTTAGGCCTACTTCCTTTTTCCAGTCTATATTTATTTATGTCTTTGGTTCCGAGTTAAGGCGCTATCTGCGTGTCTTACAAGAATGAAAGGTGTCTTGATTTCAACTTAAACTACTTACATCTAATTACGTTGTAGCTATGACTCAATATAAAAAAGGTGAATCTGTTTTCGTTTCAGCCATAAACGCCAAGAGAAACATATCTGTGCAGTTTTCGTTGCAGCGAGGGACTGTACCCTACGATATCGTACCAACTGGTCAAGTATTGTCCACTCTGTCCATACTCTCTTGTGCCAGGCGATGTCTAGATGATGAGGATACCTGCAACTGTTTTGTATTCAATACCTCGTCAAACGTATGTGCTCTAGGTAAACATACTGATAGAGGTTACTCGACTGATGCTCAACTTACAGCCTGTGGGCTTAATTCGGCCATTTTAAAACGTCTGCCTACGGTTAAGAATGTAGAGCTGGAGGCTGGGTTTATCTGGAGCCAGTGGCGGAGCATCCATGGCACGAAGGGGTTCAATGAACCCGGGCCCACGACCATTAAGGGGCCCACACCCGATGGTGTAACAACCATTGGGATAGGGCCCGATTTACCTCAATTCAACATAAGCTCTAGCTTAGTGCCTATAGGAAATATTTATTAGTTACATACAATATCTGGACTTATATGGGGCCCCATAACTAAAATAGCAGACGGCTCATTGAACTCTAAAAATACGGCAATGCATGGCGCGTAGGGGTTTTATATCGCCTGGTGCCATGACTATTGACCAATTGTGGCCTAACCTACACTTCAATTTTGTATTTAAAAAAATGGTTAAAAATGTTTTTCTTAAAATATATATCAAACTTTATATTAACATCAAAACATTAACCTATGTTTTTACAAAGAGTAACAATTGATATTAGTTCTGAACCAAATATTATTTTCCTAGTCACCTTTTTCAACCTTTACTCATACGGATATTTTTCTATTGTATAAAAAATATTTGGGATTAAAACTGACAATATATACTTCAATCTAATTGGTCTACTTAATTTCTCCACCCACTTAAGAATTTGTTTTTTTTTTTTAGCTTTGAATTCTAGTTCTGTAACAAAACAAAGTAACAAATATGCCTATTGAACTAAATGTACCACTTACAAATGAGCGTTTCTTCTTAACCGAATTTTGTTTTGTTCTGAGTAATCTGAGGCGTTTCTCAAAGTCTTAATCTGTGGGGTATCTTTTCAAGGAACAAATCGGATGTATATGCATTGCAGTATAAAGTAAAAAAGTTATCCCTTTCACACTTTGTGGTCTATAGGGCAGAGGATTTTGTGGCCTACATTTAACGAGGGTGTCATGTGGCCAGCACAACGACCAACCGCCTCTACTTTTCCCCAACTAATGTCAGGTACCCGTTAGAGCTGGGTGGGCTCAGAGGCGCCCGAAGATCCGAAATTAAAAATCCCAGTCTTAACCAGGATTCGAACCCCGGACCCCGGTTCGGAAGTCAAGCGCTTTACCGATCAGCCACCGCGCCTCCGCAGTGTAGAAAGGGCATGTAAATTCATATTAAAATATAAAAAAAAAACATTATTCAAAAGTTGTTTTTTTTTTTATTCGAATGAATAATGAGCTGTAAATGTCAGGAGAATACGTTTTATGCAACGAACAGTGCAAGAAAACGCTTTTGGCGTCGGACCCCACTGGAAGAGCTTACAGAACTCGCCCAGTCCACCTAGTTGTCAAGGAAAAGGCTTCAACATGGTGGGTTTTTTTTCGAATAATTTATTTTCGGAGGAAATCATCAAAGCCTTAATCTTAAATGTGGGATATCTTATGTTTCAAGGAACTAATCGGTTGTATTTGCAATGTAGTAAGGTCCTGTACATTAATATTAGAATATTTTTGAAGTACAAAAATATTCAAAGGGTCCTTTTTTAATAGGATAATTACTAAGTTGTAGATGTCAGGGGAATGCATTTCTGAAGTGAAGAATGCAAGAAAACGCTTTTGGCGTAGGACTACACTGGGAGAGCTTGCAGCGCTTCCCCAGACCTACTAGCTGTCAAGAGAAAGGCCTCAACATGGCTGTTTTGTGTGTCTGTGTTTTTTTCGCCGAAGGTTGAGAAACAAAGCTTTATTTTTTACTTCTAAGATATATACTGTACGCGCGTTTATACTTAGGGTTAGGTATTACTGGGCGTTGGGGTTGGGAAACAATCGCCCCCTCCCCCACTCCAAAGTTCTGGATCCCCTATTGCCTTCTGGTAGGCCCTTATTGTTCCAACAAAATCAGCCGCTTGAGCATTATATTCACTGTGCTAAATGGTACTTAAACACGGTCTTAAATTGTTCACTTTTGTCAGCTGTATCCATGAACTTGCGTAGGAACGACATTTAGTAAATGTACTGATTCATATAAACTGCTGAATTTCTTTGTCACACAAAATAGGTGTCAATGGGGGGGGGGGGGAGGGGACAATCAATACATTTTTGAACCCGGGCCCACGGGTACCTTGCTACGCCACTGTCTTGAGCTCAAGATTTTTAGTTGTTTTTTTTTTGTTTCGATGCGGCCTTTTGATATCAATATGGCTCCATACCGAAATAGGTTGGACACCCCAATAAGTTAACTCTTTGATACCGAAATTATTTTCCACGTTTGGACGGAATTTATAGCTTTATATCTAGATAGAATCAACGATGTGAGCGTCGTTGCGGGGTCAAAGAGTCAAGAGTAACTTACGGCTAAGACTACCGCTAAGACTGCTTTATTGATCCTTTTTGTACATTTGTTTTAAATACAAGATCTCTTTATCTTAAAAAAAAACAACGAAATAAAAAATCATCTACATAATTAGAACAGACACAACAACCTTGAGTGACGTCTACACATAGGTGTCTTTTATTCGTTTCCACGTTCCATAATTTTAACATTAATTTACACAGGAAAAATCTAAATAGATACATCAAATTTTTTTTTACTGAACGTTTAAAGGGAATCTTGTGTGATGCGATGACTTGTCTTCAGGCTGTACTGGAATTAACCTCAATTATTATTATTATTATTTTATTATTATAGCTTTTATACAGCGCTACTTTCATGCTTAAAGCATGCTCAGAGCGCTTTGGTCCAATCTCATTTGTGGACCAGTGGGGGGGGGAGGGGTTATCTAGGAGTTAGTTTTCCGTGCTGCCTTTGGGCGCTCAGTAAACACAACTCTGCCCGAGTCGGGAGTCGAACCTCGAGCCCCCTTCTAGGTAGCCAAGCAAGCCAAGCTCAAGCCGCACTTAGCCTCTCGACCACGCTTCCCATTACTCAGCAGGCGTTTGAGTTTTAGTGTTCGGGTGTATTCAATGCAGTTAACTAACCAACACTGGCACGAAAACAAGACACATCGATTTTAACTAGTAACAGAAGTGAAGAATGCTGATGAACAGTTTAAATAATCCTTTAATAACGAAATAGGCCACAGTCAAATGTCTCAGTATTACTAATAAGAATAAAACCACGTCTACACCCTAAGAGATTCTAGCGCTAACTTATTTCTAAGTCTCTAACCCAACATCTCCCAAACGTCACTAGTCCCGTTCACTATGCGTCTACTATGGTGCGTCGCTAAATAAGTATAATTAAGAATTGAGTACCTAACACTTGAGCTTATCACAAATTTTAGTGACGGAAACAAAAAGTGTAATTGTGGGCAAATGATGTAAAGATCATTCTCTTTCTGTGGCCGACAGTAAATTAAAGTAAGCTTCCATTTTTAGACCTTGCGATTGATAGGGCAGATGGTTTTCTTTGGCCCTCTGTTAGAGAAGAAGGGTGTCATGTGGCCAGCTCAACGACCAATCGCTTTGACTTTTCCCATCTTAAGTCAGCCCCACATTCTAGTTGGCTGGGCTCACGGACGTTAATAAAAATCCCAAAAATTCAGAATCCCAGTCTTCACCGAGATTCGAACCCAGGACCCCAGGTTCAGAAGCTAAGCGCTTAACCACTCAGCCACCGCACACACACACGACATTTAAGTTAAGAAGAAACGTTCCCCTTTCAGACCTTGATATCCATATTGCAAATGATGTAAAGATCATCTGTTTCTATGGCCCACGGTTAACGAGGGTGTCATGTGACCAGCACAACGACCAACTCCCCAACGTCAGGTGCCCATTAGAGTTGGATCAGCAGTGAAAGGTCTTTGTGACCTTTGAACTTAAAACTGGCGCTGAAAGTGCTGAGCGCAAGTAATAAGTGTAATTAGAAAGTTTTCTAACTCAAGTAGTTTTATAATTATGTCTACTCCTATATAGGCGAGTCGTGGACGCTGACTGCAGAGTTAGAGAGGAGGATCCTAGCAAAGGAATTGAGATGCTACAGAAGGATTCTAGGTTTCACATTTAAAGACCGCATCATAAACCAAGATATTAGAGACAGGTTACTGCAGCGATCGGACCCCATGATGACCTTCTAACTATCGTAAAAAACGCAAGCTTAAAATCTATGGCCATATTACAAGATCTTCGGGGCTCGCAAAGGCCTTCCTTTGGGGAAAAGTACCAGGAAAAAAAAGAAGAAGCAGACGGAGAAAGCGATGGGAAGACAACAAAAAGAATGGCATGCCATTGAAAGAGGTTCTAACAAAGGCAAATAACAGAAAGGAATGGAGAAGGGCGGTCGACAAGTCTGCATGGTCCCCCCAACGGTCCAGCAGACTAAGGTATATGTAAATGTTAAAAAAAGGCCCCTATATGTCTGTGTTTGACAACGGCCTTGTTTGCGTCTGGTGAGGCAAAATATGCAGGTCATAAATGAGTTTAAGTGGTCGCGTCAATTACTGCACTCATCTTTTTCTTCACTATTGTAGACATCACCTAATTGGTCAGTTAGATTGTGTGAAGTAGGTAAACAAGCCTATTTACAAATCCTATTATAATTTTTTATTGAATTTATTAGGTCAGTGCTTGCCGTTGAAGGTTCCAATTCAGCCAGCACCTCAGAACTTAGATCTATATATCAAATCAATAACGTTGTACTGCAATCAAAGCGTCGCCAATTTCAGTTTGAGGACTGTTGACAGTGTTGGTGCGTGTGTTTGGGTGTCAACAAAGGAAGAAAGTTATGATGATGCCAAAACCTCATGCAAAGGTAAAATGCAGATCGTATTATTGTCTATGTCTTATATTTTAGGACAGCGATTCTCAACCTCGGCGACCCCTTTTACAAACATAAGAATAACCATATGAAACATCCTATGAAACAGCATATGAAACATTGTAATATGACACATAATATGAAACATCATATAAAAGAATATAATAATAATAACTTTATGGGCGTAAGGAAATTTGTCTTACAATTTGTGCATTATACAAGACAAAACATTATTTTAAAAAAATGTACATTCACACCAGACTCACAATTTACATCTGGAAAGTTTACATTACATTGGTTCTATTTAATGATCTGATTGCCCGAGGAAAAAATGAGATTTGTGTCTGTTTGTCTTTACTATCGGTGTCTTGCATCTCTATTGTGATGGTAAAATATGAAAGATCATATGAAATAACATAAGAATCATCATATGAAATATCATATAAAACATCATTTGAAACAACATATGAAACATCATAATATGAAACATAATATGAAACATAATATGAAACTGAAACATAATATGAAACACCATATGAAACTCCATATTAGGTCCTATAGGAAACATACGAAACACTTGTAAAACAATTTGTAAAAACAAATGAAACAACAAATGAGTTTTGGGACATCGGCACAATCTAGGCCATGTCGTGCCCGTAATCCTTCAAGGATTACTCTCCTTTTGTATATCAAGAGCTAGATTCCCTACAGTTTAATCATTAAAAGCAAGGTCTATTCACAGTAAAAATAGTAAAGGTATTAAACATCATAAGTATTTTTGTTCGATTTTTCTTATACAAATATTATAACTTTCAACACGTGTGATAATCAAAAACATGTTTTAAAAAATAATTACCAAATTATTATTTACTTTCTCAGAGTTGGGTGCCAATCTGTACACCATTAAAGTTCTAGAGAAGAAAGCCCTAATGTTGGACTTAATGAATGGCAGCACTGTCCCTCACTGGATCGGCCTGGACTGTCTCGTTAAAGACTGTGACTTCAGATGGGTTGATGACAATACAAGGCTGAACCAAACGTTTCAAATATTCTCTGATTGTAGGTTCATGTCAAACTTTTATGTGATAGATAAGATAGAGAATATATTATTATCTTGGATGGAAGTACTATCATGCTAGTATTCGATACTTAGAACTGTTATATTTCATAAAAATTTTTTGGAAATGCTATAGGTCTTTGCGAGCCCTCAAGACCTCATAATACGGC
This sequence comes from Biomphalaria straminea, assembly GCA_021533235.1. Taxonomy (NCBI): domain Eukaryota; kingdom Metazoa; phylum Mollusca; class Gastropoda; family Planorbidae; genus Biomphalaria; species Biomphalaria straminea. Next base: position 21,647,468 of record JADKLZ010005465.1, read on the forward strand.
CATACAGTTAGAGTTTGCATTAACCAATGAGAATCTGTTTCGAATTTATGCTGAGATGCGGTTTAAATAGGTGACATGACTACTTGGCTAACTGACTTACTGCTACATGATAACTTGTCTATTTGACTTACTGCTACATGATAACTTGTCTATCTGACTTACTGCTACATGATTACTTGTCTATCTGACTTACTGCTACATGATAACTTGTCTATCTGACTTACTGCTACATGATTTCTTGTCTTACTGACTTACTGCTACA
>JADKLZ010005465.1:21685949-21700496 GCA_021533235.1 Biomphalaria straminea
GGTTGTCTGGTCAGTAGGTGAGATGCAGTGTAGGTTGTCTGGTCAGCGGGTGAGAAGCAGTGTAGGTTGTCTGGTCAGCAGGTGAGAAGCAGTGTAGGTTGTCTGGTCAGGAAACTGTGGAAAGGGTCGTTCCTGTTGGTGGAAGACTTTCCTATCAGTTTATGCAGACTATCGTTCTTGAGCGAACCCCTAGAACGTTATGACATAGGCGTCATTTTGGTGGAAGGCAGTGGCGGCGACAGTGAACCCTGCAGGCCTGTGCTATTCAATATTGACATTTAGGTTTGTGTAATCATTTCTCTTCTGTTTTCAACACAATAAACATCTCTCATCTCTTCACCCGGACCCTTCGTTGATTGTTTGCCCTAGATTCGTCACACTAAAACAAATCAGTTTTATTAGGTGGCATTCTCTATCAAAATATTGAATCATGTTCCTTCTTAGCAGAAACCAATTCCTAATCTGTTACTACAGAGAGATACATTAGTGTAAACAATTCAACATAAGAATGAATTAACAAAGACTTCATGTTGATAGGAGTAGACATCTTTTTATTGCGTCACATCCTTTCAAGTACTTTGCACACAAACATCCACAACAAATGATGACGTAATATTAACATATTATCACTACTCCATTATTTCTTTCTAGATATTTAGTGGAATACAGTGAATAACTTCTTGCACACATTTAAATCTTTCACGATGAACCCCGATATTGCCAACTAAAAAATAAGTTACAAACATCAAAGCTAAAAACAAATTGATATAGTAGTACTAAAGTGTGTACTATAACTATTATGTAACTTTAATAAAAAAAATGGCTCAAGCAGCACTTCACTTATTTTGTACCTCGGATATACCGAAAAGTTTTCTATTTATAGTTTTTCCGCCATATATGAAAATATCCGTCTAAGAGCAAAGTATAGAATATAGTGCAGTGCTCATGTCTTTAATATCATAAGAGTTGTTTCCGTCATTTCTTTTCTTTCTGTAGCTTCTCACTGCCTAAAAGTTGAGTTGAACTGAAAATATGTAAAAAAAAAAGTTTTATAAAATATTTAAGAAATAAAAATTATAATTGTCAATATAAGAGGAATTTGTTTATAATTGTTGCCTGTTAAGCAAACACCAAACTGTGGGAGATGTGTGGACGGAGAAATATAGAGGTGCAGATCTGAGCGAGGAGGTGGAGATAGATTGGTCAAACCCTTAGAAAAGATACAAGCAACAGAGCTAGGCAGGCCTTGGAGTGGAACCCCTAAGGAACAAAACTTACAGGAAGACCAAAAAGAACATGGCGACGCAGCGTACTGGAAGAAGCCGAGGGGACCGGAAAGAGCTGGGAAGCCATCAAAAACTTGCAAGAGACCGCGGAGAGTGGCGTGTTTTTGTCGAGGCCCTATGTTCCACAAGGAACACAAAGAAACGACGATGATGATGATGACTACAACAAATACATTGTGTTATCATTTGTTTTTGTTTTCCTGAAGAGGAGTTCTGTTGGTTTATTGCTAATACAAAACTCTTCAGCATACAATTGGATACTGGTTTATCAGATTTAACTACTACTTAAAAGACTCTGATATTTTGATAAGACAATTTTTTTTCTAAATTTTTAAAACAATTGCTAATTAGGGCTATTTTATCTGCGAAACCATTAAAAAAAAATTAGCAAGAGACCATAAGTGGCGTGTTTTTGTTGAGGCCCTATGTTCCACGAGGAATGAAAAGTGAAGATGATGATAAAATGTGACACGACACCAAAAAGTGAGTCAGAAGAGGCAAAGAAGAAGCCCACATATAGGGGCAAGCATTACGGAAGGGGCACTGGTTCGAAGACCAGAGGGAGAGAGAGAAAACGTAGAAAGAAAACAGCGTCTGGTGATAACAAATAGCTTATCAGTGTCCGTGGATGTGTATCAAGGATTATCCTCTTTACTTGTAATGGTGTGTATGTGTGTGCTAAGATAAGTTACACATGTTAAGACAAGACACATGCTAAATTAGTTGAGATAAGACAAACATCGTAAGACAAGACACGTGCTAAATTAGTTGAGATAAGACAAACATCGTAAGACAAGACACGTGCTAAATTAGTTGAGATAAGACAAACATCTTAAGACAAGACACGTGCTAAATTAGTTGAGATAAGACAAACATCTTAAGACAAGACACCTGCTAATTTAGAGACACAAATGCTATACACAAAGATAAGACACATATACTAAGACAAGACAGATGCTAAATTGAAGACACATGCTAAGATACGATACACAAGTTAAGGTAAACGAGTTCTAAGAAAGTACACGTGCCAAGACAAGTGCTAAGACACGTGATAAGATATGCCGCACATACTTAAGACACGTGCTAGGATAAGCCACATACACACACACACGTAAATCATTGATCCGATTTATTGATTTAATTGTATTGACATTTATATAACTAGTTAATTACAAAGCATACCGGGGTATGTCAAAACTAAATTTGGGACCAAGGATCTAACGACATTTACAAAGTAAACCTTTGTTAGCTATATGCTACGAATCTTTACTCTTAAAGTGATTGTTTTATAAGTGGATTTCCTGGGAACATTAGAAAATGCGGCTTTGTTTATGCAAACTGGTTATTAACACACATTGTATAAGTGGGGGGGGGGAGGTGGTCGAGTGATAAAGGGTTGAATCTCTTTTTATTTTAGGGTTTTGAAGGGCGCCCCTGAGTCCAGTCTGGGTACCTGACATTAGTAGGGACACCCTCGTAAGCCGCGGCTATAGGAAACTCTGATCTTTACATCACCTGCACAATGATTCGCAAGGTCTGAAAGCAGAGAGAGAGAGAGTGAGAGTGAGAGAGAGAGAGTGAGAGAGAGAGAGTGAGAGTGAGAGAGAGAGAGGGAGAGGGAGAGAGAGAGTGAGAGAGTGAGAGATAGACAGAGAGAGAGAGAGGGGAAAAGAGAGTACGAGAGGAGAAAATAAGAGAGACAGAGTGAGAGAGATAGAGAGAGAGAGAGAGAGAGAAAGAGAAAGAGAGAGGAAATGAGAGTAAGAGAGAGAAAATGAGAGAGACAGAGTGAGTGAGAGGAAGAAAGAAAGAGACAGAGGGAGAGCGAGTGAGAGAGAAAATGAGAGAGACAGAGGGAGAAAGGAAGAGAGATAGTTGGCCTCCTTCAGTCGCAGAACGACTATAGTTCATCTCAAAGAGCGAAATGAATGCCTGGGCATTGTAGGCCTATTTTTTAAGGTCGGAACGATGTCACCCACACATCGGCTGCGTGGAGAGGGGGGAACTGCTGTGTATGTGAGAAAGAGAGAGAGAGAGAGAGAGAGAGAGAGTGAGAGAGATAAGCGAATAAATTTCACATTGTGAAAGAAAAGATCTTCTAGAAAAAAAACTTTTCATTTAAAGCGGACTAAGTCGAGAATGAACTACATATCCCATTATTTCTGTATCCCAACATATCCCATTTTTCTGTATCCCTACAAATCCTCTTTTCAATAGGCCAATTTTATTTTCTTTACCATCGTAATGTCTCTCCCCCCCCCCCCCCCCCCGCCGGGGGGGGCAGCGGGGAGGATGACGCCAAAGCGCCAGTTCATTTTGTTTAGTCAATGCTACAATGGCTGGTATGTTTGGGTACGCTTCAACACAAAATGGACGTGCAGTCGGAGGCCTCGCTATGGATTGGTGTGACCCGGTGTTTGATGATAGTGTCACACCAAACCTAAAAGCATCTTCCAAAAATTAGTATGGTTTTCTTCAAAAGGCTATCATTGTTATTAAAAATCTATCGTTCTTATTAAACTTACACCAAAGCCTTGTTCATGTATCTAACTACTGTCGTTTTTTTTTAAAAGCAATTACAAAAAAGTTACAAAAAAAGTTACAAAAAGAAAACACTTTATTTATTTCACTTAGGTGTCCCACCATGAAATGGTTCTACAGCCCTTCGAACCCCTGGCGACGCCACTGCGTGAAGTGAATGGGGGATCCATGTGATTGTACACTTACATGTATGTACATAAGTATATAAATATGCATAGTTTTGGAGTAAAATGGATACGTATGTGTGTATATGTATATATATATATATATATATATATATATATATATATCTCTAATGTCTTAAGTTTGTTAAACGTGAAATAGGTCAAGACGAATTTGAATTGAAACATCATTAATAATTTTAAAAAAAAATACAATGATACAAACGTTACGCACTTGGCTGAGAGAGTCTCCTGACGTCTTCTGGTAGCAGACGTGAGCATGGGCGTGGCCTGTATTGCATAAAACATTTTTATTATGTAGTTTACTAGTGACATTTCATTTATTTATGAAACAAGGCATCGAGGCATTAAGAGTAAATATTATAATTGTTTACTATCTGTTATAATATTTATAACTTATGGTTTAATTTGTGCTAGCTGTTTGTCTGTTTCGTTTGTTTGTTTCTGGTGAAGGTGATTGAGGCCTGAACATTGTGTTGTAACTTTAGCCCAGCAGGACTCCCTATATGTCAGTTGAATTATCTATACATATACAATGCTAGAAGCGCAGCATAAGATATTTATGTAGACCTAAGATAAAGTTCCCCTTTCAGACCTTGTGGTGTATAGGACAGATGATGTAAAGGTCATCTGATTCCGTGGCCCACGGTTATCGAGGGTGTCATGTGGCCAGCACAACGACCAACCGCCTTTACTTTTCCCCAACTAATGCCAGGTACCCATTAGAGCTGGGTGGACTCAATGGCGCCCGATTATCCCGAAATAAAAATCCCAGTCTTCACCAGGAGTCTAACCCGGGACCTCCAGTACGGAAGCTAAGCACTTTACCGCTCAGCCACCGCGCCCTCCAGACCTAAGATTATGTTTGGTAATTTATGAGTTCAGCGAAAGTTCATTTCTCTAGCACGAGCTGACATGTAAATACGAGTTCATAGTTCATAGTAAATAGTTCAGAAGAGAAGGCAAGGCAGATCAAGCACTGAACATATTTTCATCCCGAAAACCATCATCAAAGCCTGGAATATCAACAAAGGCTTGTGCTAAGTTTTGCAGATTTCATAAAAATGGCGTCCGTCGCGAATCACTATAGAAGACAACAAAACAACATGGAATCCCGCTACAATTTGTCCAAATTCTTCGAAATCTCTGCAGCTGTTATGAAGTGGAGTAGCTAGGCTTGTGGGGTGCCAACGGATCTTGGCCTCTTAAAGGGCCACTGCCTTTTGACATTTGACATCATGACAGAGGTAATGTGCTTATAATGCAGCTCGTCCACATCAAGTCAGGTTTGGACAAACGTATATCTTCTCCACGCTTTTCTTTCTGCCACCACCGATATTATATAAAAAAAAGCATGAACCAGACTCCATTCAGTCTTCCGTGGCATGAAACAAAACGACTGAGGAACCTGGAAGATCTAAAACACATTTTTTTACAGACACACACACACAGCTTTCCTAAACAGATTATTTCCTCATTTGTAGGCTTCCAACTGTCATGGTAAATAGAATGATGTATTTTTACTCCTACTTCAATTTCTCAAATTTGGAGGTTGGGTGGGGGGGGGAGGGCCCCGTCTCCAAATACAAACAAAACAAAATGTAATAAAATACTCAGAAAAACACAATGATAAAGGCACATTCCTCGTCCCATATGCTAGGACAAATTTGTACAAATGCTCCTTCTTCCCTAGTGCTATTAGAGCATGGAATGGGTTGCCTGAAAACCACTGACTTGTCAGAATTGGTTAACATATGTTGTGGTGTTTGTAGATGGTTGTCTTTAGTCTTATAATGATCCGCGAGTTCTTGGACACACAAACAGAGAATGCTAAATATACTCAAGGACACAGGCTGGTAGCTTTAACCATTTAATCATGACTCAAAAGGACACAGTCTACGTCGTTCATTCGCCTAGCTCATTAATCTATTAATCCTAATTGTACTCAAAGAAGACCGCCATGTTCATCCTTCTTGTCGCCATAAGTCTATTGCGTCATTAGTCTGTCTATCTACGTCACTACTTTTACTGTCGCTAAAACTATGCACAAAATATATTTAACTAACTAAACTATTATAATCTCTAACTATAACATAACAAATACATGACTAGATGCATGTCGCGAAGGACATAATCATCTTCTTGTTTGAAGTAACGTCTGTATTGTATAAGAAAAAGATCACTACCATCTGCCACACAAATGTATACTAAATACTTATCTGACTTACTGGGCTAGTACTTGAGACGCCACTTGTACTGGTACTTGGCCTGTGTATGTACAAGTTGTGCAATACCACGTATTTGTTTATTGATTTAGTCACTTATTTATACCTATACTATTTCTATTTTGTTTGTTGGATAAGGGGACCAAACCCTACATATTTAACCATATATATGACACAGAAGGATTAATTTCCTTTATCGATACTGATGAAATAATTAATAATCAGTAGTAAATTAATTAATTGGTTAAGTTTCTGAGGCTAACACAACGACCAACTCCTTTACTTTTTTCCTAACTAATGTCAGGTACCCATTAGAATTAGAGGCCTCTACATATCCTGAAATTAAAATTGCCAGTTTTCATCACGATTTGAACCTCCCGGTTCGGAAGCCGAGCACTTTACCTTCAACCACCAAACAATGTCCGTTGATATAAGCTTAGTAAAAACTGTTTAGTTAACTCTTTCTCTCCTAACTGACGATACCAACGTTGATTCCACCAGAACTTGTTAAATAATAACGGAGAGAAAGAGTTCACCTTTCAATTGTGTAGAGTTTTTTTCACAATGAGTGCATACAAAATGAAATGGAATTACAACATTCATGTTTAGAGGCTAAACTACCACACGCGTCTAAAGGGTTAAGGGGTGGGCACACATTATAGCAGACGGCATCAAAATACTTACAAGCCAAACGCAGACGTACATAGCGTTACGAGCTTACATGATATACATTAAACTATTCCAAAAGGAACTAGCTTTTTCTTATTTCAAAGCTAAATAATAAACGCTTCGAAAAACGTTTGTTTTCTAGTTCTCTAGTGTGTTTGTTTTTCGTCTAAAAAAATTTAATACTTTTTTTTTAGCTTAAAACTGTACATTCAGAAAACCTGATAATTCAAGTCTATACTTCCCACACGAAATGACGGCTGGGATCAGGGTTTAAATTCGTGACCGTCGTCAATGTGGCCTGAGCTACATCTATGGCACTTTACGCCTCTAAGAGAGATCCATTCCTTTTGCAATTTCTTGTGAGACTAAAGAGGCGGATCTTTCATACACAGCTACGGTCACAGGTTGGGCATCTGTAATCACAAGGCACGTTGCATTTTCGCCTTCTTTCTAATACTATGTAGCCCGAAGCTTCATGTATATACTGTAAATAACTAAAACTGAATCGGGCTACATTGTCGAAGCACTGCAGGAAGAAAAAAAAAAGATAAAAACAAAACAAAAAATGGAAAAACTTTTTTCTCACCTATTCGCCCATTCAGGTTGGTTCTTGCTTGACACATCTCCACGTGGGCTAGGCAAAGGCGTCTCCTGAATATTTAATTTTACTCTACGTGGGGTGACTGGTTTGTTGTTTCTGTTACCAGCTGCAGCTGTTGTATCGTTCTGAGTGACAAACTGAAGAAGATTCGTTTTAGTTTCATCTCATTTTTAGCGGCCCTCGAAAGGGGAAAAGACGCTATTAGTTTTGTGCGAACTATCCGTCAGTCCGTCCGTCCCGTTTAGATCTCGTAAACTAGGTAGGGAGAATCCGACATCATAATATTTTTGACAATTTAAAGTTCTGATGCAAAAGTTACTTTTTTTCTTTTATGAAAGCGAAAATTTTGATTTTTTAAAATCAATTATTCAAGCATTTTTTTTCATTAAAATACACCATTACACCATTTTTAGGCAAGGTGCACATCTAACTTCACATTCACATTCACCTATCCCTTGGTTTGCCGGACCTTTGGAGCACCACACAAGATCAGTTAACATTCTTTCTCCATTCTTCTCTGTCATTTGCCTTTGATAGAATTTCATTACGATAATCTATCTGAAAATATTGACACCTGCCTTTTTACCTGCCTGGGTGGAACACTTCAATGAATAACTGCGCAAAGTTTCAACTTGATCCGAGAATGAGAAATGGAAGAAAAAGCTAGTTTTAAACCTTTTACCACACAGGCAGACAGACAGGCAGACAGATTGAACTGATATGAGGTTTGTAAAAATAAGCTAAATGCCTGAAACGGAACTGCTCACATACGCCAATTAAGTATAAGATATATCGTGGCCACAGTTCTGAAGTAATATAGGAACCGCTACCCTATTGAGTGCTTTCTAGCAGTATCTGTTGCTACCTTCTTTCAATGGCAATCTGTTGCTACCTTCTTTTAACGGCCATCTGTTGCTACCTTCTTTCAATGGCCATCTGTTGCTACCTTCTTTCAATGGTCATCTGTTTGCTACCTTCTTTCCTCCGGCCTTTGAGGTCAAAAAAGCGTTTAATTTGCGACTCTTTCTCACTGTTCCTCTTTACACCCGCCCCCCAAAAAAATCGCCTTTCGCATATGGCCGTCTTCCCATACGGGATATGTGTCCAACCCAACACAGCTGACCAACAGTAAATAGTGTTTTTATACTGTCCATACCAACTAGAACAGGGATTCTCAACCTGTCGGTCGCGACCCCCTTGGGGGTCGATTGACGAAATGCCAGGGGTCGACAAAGACCATCGAGACTATGGATTGTTATTGTCTACTCTTCTATTGCTGTATGTGTGTGTGAAAAGGGGGGGGGGTCGCGGCAGAGTTTGGAATTGTAAAAGGGAGCGCAGAGCATAAAAGGTTGAGAACCGCTGAACTAGAAGGACATAATTATTTGAGACCAACAGAAGGGCCTTTGCAGTAAACAGGAGCAGACGACGAATTTAAAACTTAAATAGACCACTCGGCAGGCAATTATTTCGTCTGCATCAGTGTGACATAATATGGAGGTTAGAACTGGGTTTGCATGGTCAAGTAAAATATTGCATTCATCCTTAATCATCGAAATCCAAGACATTGTCTTTTGCAGGAACCACTTCTGTTCGATTCCTTTACCCACCTTAATCTAACAACAAGGATAATTATTATTTCGCATTTTTAGTGATTGAAAAGAAGAAGAAATAAGAAATAAACATCACATGACTCTTTGGAAGGCAAATCTGTGACGTGTGCAAAAATGACGCAAGGATGATGCTAGCACTGGCCTATATAATTTGAATAAAACATTGTTTATAACTGCTGCTACCATTTCTCAAAACTTTCCCTAGTAAACAATATAGTTAGATAGACATGACTACGGCACGACCATGGGCGCCCGCAGGGGGGTGCAAGGGGGTGCACTTGCACCCCCCTGGATTCTGAGTAGTCAAATTTTAGTAATTTTTTCGCACCACCAAATCAATTAACTTCTAAGTAGCAGCTGAGCATGTAGTGCTTCCATTGGTTAATGTAGTAGTAGATTAGCCCAGGCGTATGGAATGAATGGCCAACTATGTACGTGCGTGCCTTTGAATTGTGAGTAGCCACATTGTAGCCAATTTAAAAAAAAATATTTTATAATAAAATACATCATCCAGATGTGTTTTTTATTACGTAGATGTAGATTTAGACAGAATCCATGGGGTGCAAGCATGGGCGACCGCAGGGGGATGCAAAGGGGTGCACTTGCACCCCCATGGATTTTGAGTAGCCAAATTCTAGCCATTTTTTCGCATCATCAAATCAATTAATTTCTAAGTAGCAACTGAACAAGTAGTGCTTCCACTGGTTAATGTAGTAGTAGAAATAAGTAGATAAGGTGTATGGAATGGATGGCAAACCATGTAGGCTATGTGCGCGCCTCTGAATTCCGAGTAACCACATTTTAGCCATTTTTAAAATAATGAAATACATCTTCCAGATCTGTTATTTTTGTATTACGTAGATGTAGATTCAGTCAGAATCCAGGGGGGTGCAAGTGCACTATCATGTACCCACCTACGGATGCCCGTGCATTATTAATGCAAGAGTTTAATAAATTAATATTTATGAAAATTTGGTCTTCTAAGTCTTAATAAGCCTATCATTAGAATATTATAAAGTGTAGTAATTTTAAAAGAAGTACTTCCACATAAAAATAGTTGTAAAGATAGAATAGGCAAATCTGTAGTTCATTTTCGACCATGCACGATTTATTATAGGCTTGCTATTCTTTGCACTATAAAGAGTGTCAAATATTCTATAGCGTGTTAGTCGTAACGATTTGTTTATATTTGCACATAGTTATAGTTAGGCCTATTATGAATGCCAAAACATTCTGCGTTGTGATTTAACAGAAGGCAAGAGATCCGCTGGTCGTCCACTGCTGAGGTATACTGATGTATGCAAACGCGACATAAAGCTCTGGGAAAAAGTGGCACTGGATAGATCCACATGAAGAGCGAGCATTTTAAGGAAGGTCCTGGATTGCAGATGCAAGATACAGTAGTAGTAGAAAGAAGGTTGAAAGTACAAAGGATTGGCTTCTTTAGTCACACAAGAAGTTGCAAAGGGAAAAAAATTGTCTTGAGACGTAAAATGTTACAATTATTTGTTTATTTAGCTAAGGTCTAGACAATTTTTTTTTGCCAATTATCTTTCGATGTGATAAATGCTATATAGTTGCGGTCGGTGTCAGCGCTCGATAAAACAGCGGGTTAAACACGTTCACCAGTTTACAATAGAAGAGATACAAGAATGTTCTCACATGTCATCATTCGAGTCAAAACGTTGATTTGGATCAACGGAGCACTGGCAGCAGCAAGAGCCCCAAAACTACAAGCTGCAGCATCATGAATTAACTGCATTTGTTGGGTATTTTAGTGATGAAACTGCAGATATCTCAGGCACTGAGCAGATGTCTTTGAGTGTTCGGTTTGTAGATTGCGATTGTATTCGACCTCATTAGTTTAGTTCCTGTGGTTCAGAGAGACATGCTACATGTTTCTAACGGCATTGTACAGTCTAGACATGGACAAGCTACTCGGCCAAGGCTGCCCCGTGATGGCTAGAAATCGTCTCCCGTATCAGTCCCTAGAAATAGCGTTGGTGCTACATTTACCTCTTTGTGTGAGACACAATGAACTGAAAAATACGAATCTATTCAAGCTTTAAGTCTCAACTTAGAGATCTTGGACTGTTTTGCGGACCTTAAAATAACGACTGCAAGTGAACCAGATAAACTGCACATGTTTAGTCTCCTCCTGTGTTTCTGATTTGTCCTTTCATTGTCGTCAATTATTCATCTGTTCTTAAACCAGTTACTACGGTGTTGCAGTCTTTCCAACTTAACATAGTGGCCGCTCAAAAGCAGCTCAGCAGTAACATTAATGGCATAATGAAAAACCATCTTGACCATCCTGAGGAACACGTCAGAGATGTCATTTTGAGGAAGGAGAAACTACTGGCAGAAAAACATGATATTGGATATTGAGTTGTTACCGCCGAGAAAAAAAAACACGTTTGGATTTTGGGAGTTATTACAAAACACGGCTTTACATTACATATCTTAATTCTTAAGTATCTTTTTTACTTCTGGGGGGGGGGGGGGGGGCCCGGCCACGGGGGGGGTTATCGCCCCTACCGCCCCCCCCCGGATCCGCCAGTGCTTGCACCCCCCTGCAAAAAATCCTGCGGGCGCCCATGGGCACGACTACGTGAAAACTATAAATAAAATGGACTAAATTATTATCTTTACCTCTGGGATCTCTATGAATTTTGTCTCCTGGGTCAATTTGAAGGCATCTATACAAATGTAAATAAATAAATAAAAATAAAAATATAAATATTTTTGTGAGATTTATAGCAAACGAATATTTTCGATGGCCTAGAGCAGTGCTTCCCATAATGTTGACCTATGTGTACCCCTTTTATAACTTTTGTAATGTTGAGTACCGCTAGCCACACTTGAATTTCTCAACAGAACATATTAAATAGGTATTTTTTTAAAAAATAATCAGCATAGATAATGAAGTGCAAAGCGTATCCTCTCCAAAGTCTTCAGGTATCCCCTGGGGGATACACGTAGCCCAGTTTGGGGAACACTGGCCTAGAGTTACACCATAAGTAAAATCACTAAATTTATAGAGTAAAGTAAAGTAGCAATAATACATAATACGCTGGAGCCTAATTTACAAGTACAAAAACCAAAGGCTATTACAATGCCCAGGAAGACACAGAGATAAAGGCACATTTCTTGTTCCATCTGCTTTCCTAGAGCCATTAGTGCATGGAATGGGTTACCCGAATCAGCCAGGCAACCAATGACTTAGCAGAGTTTATAATTAGACTAGGTTATCGCATGGATACTCGTAGGACGTAATTATCTTCTTTTTTGATGGAATTTCTGTAATTTATAATACTAGTCGACCGGCGGCATAGCATACGCCGCTATTTTCCAGGGAAGGCCTTAGGCACTGCACCATATGCGACCACAGTGGGTCCCGAACTTTCTTTGGACCCGTGCTAATTTTTAGGTGTATAATTATGAAATTGAACCATTTTATAAAGCATAACAGATTTCCCGCGGCCTCTTGATTTACCAGGAGCCCCCTGGAAATCTCCTGAAATGGTATTAAATGCTATGCCGCCGGTCGAAAAAGTCCTGGAAATTTCCGGACATTATTAAAATCTTTTTAAAGTAAAAAAAAAATGCTATGCTATTTTGTGAATGAAAATAGCGCGGATTTGGATATATTATTTCCCATTCACAACGTGCTGCGCCATGGGATCTTCCCAATTGCTTGATATAAGTAAAGAGAATGCGTGAATTCATGAATGAAAAATACTATGAAAGTGGCTAATTGACCTTAATTTACGCGATTTTAAGAATATAGCTGCACTCATGTAACAATGCTTTAGAAAAACAAATTTGAATGTTAATTTGATTAAATGGACTATAATTAGTATGTTCATGTGCTAAAGCATAAAACTATCTCTGCGAAGAGAAGTTCTATAATCGATCCATGGGATCTTCCCATTTACTTGTTATTATAAGTGAATTCATGAATAAAAAAAATACAACAACATATGCGACCACAGTGGGTCCCGAACTTTCTTTGGACCCGTGCTAATTTTTAGGTGTATAAATTATTAAATTGAACCATTTTATAACATGATATAACAGATTTCCAGCGCTAAAGTCAAACCTGAGAGTAGTATCTATCTGTGTATTGTCGTTCTAGTTTCAAATTTCTTACGACACAATATAATCTCTTCCGCTTCCACTTTTTTAACCTCCCTTCCATTCACTACACAAATTCATAAGAGAGTTTTATGAAACAAATATTTGTGCATTGCAATTGTGTGTACTTTATTTTATATCTATAAATTGTGTTTAATCTCTAAGACTGAGGATCATGCAATTTTTATTTTTTTCATAATTTAGAAATCATAATTCAATAGTAGATATATATACATGTGTTTTCAAGTTACACGAAGTTACTTCCTTTTTCCAGTCTATATTTATTTATGTCTATGCTATTTTGTGAATGAAATAGTGCGGATTGGGTCCATTCACACCGCGTGCGTGCGCCATGGGATCTTCCCTATTTACTTGTTGCTGGCATGTTGCTCGTTTGACCTCTTACTTTGAGAAATAATTTATAGATAAGATTCTATATATATAATCCTCAAAGTAAAAGGTCAAACACACAAAAGTTCAAACAATAACATCAAGCAACAAGTAAATGGGAAGATCCCATGGCGCAGCACGCGGTGTGAATGGAAATTGGTGCATCCCAATCCGCACTATTTTGTGAATGAAAGTGGTGTTTATACAATTATCTCTTCTTCTCAGATTATTGTCATAATATTAAAAAGTATTTCCAGATTATTGTGTCGTAAGACTATTGAAACTAGAACAACAATACACAGATAGTGTATACTCTCAGGTTTCACTTTAGAAGTACTTTAATTAATATCACAAATTACGCACATTCGTTCAATAGACATGATTACGAAAGGTAACTCATCTCTCTATTCCTAGATCTACATCTAAAACTCGAATTCAACTCTAAGATTATAGAACTTCTCTTCGCAAAGATAGTTTTATGCTTTAGCACATGAACATAGTAATTATAGTCCATTCAATTCATATTTTAATCAAATTAACATTCAAATTTGTTTTTCTAAAGCATTATTACATGAGTGCAACTCTATTCTAAATATTGCGTAAATTAAGGTCAATTAGCCACTTTTTTAGCTCCATTGATATAATATTTAATAATGAATTCACGCATTCGCTTTACTTATAACAAGTAAATGGGAAGATCCCTTGGCGCAGCATGGTGCGAATGGAAAATGATGTATCCAAATCCGCACTATTTTCATTCACAAAATAGCATAGCATAGAGAAGCATTTTGTGAATGAAAGGGGTGTATATAATTCTCAAAGTTCAAAAGTTCAAGCCAGAACGACAATACACAGAATAATAATTTCACTGGCTTCCAGTTCATATCCTTCTTCTAGCTCTCT
>JADKLZ010005465.1:21711010-21721341 GCA_021533235.1 Biomphalaria straminea
CTCTGTCTCTCTCTGTCTCTGATTTTCTCTGTCTCTCTCTGTCTCTGATTCGCTCTGTCTCTCTGTTTTTCACTCAGGACTTTTCTAGTCAAAGGGAATTTCGGCAGCAGTAACGACCTCATAAAGGCAACAGGATTCTTGTTAGACTAAATTAAAAACGCGATTATTGTGTATTATTGCCTCTTTGCCTTTCTCTGTATCTCTCTCTCTCTATTGTTGTTTCTTTCTCTTTCTCTCTCTCTCTCTTTCTTTCTCTTTCTTTCTCCCAATCTCTGTTTATCTTTGTCCATCTATGTCTTTTTCTTAGTCTCTCTTTTTTCTCTCTCTATCTCTCTATGTCTCTCTATTTTCCTTTCTCTATCTCTCTTTTATCTCTCCCCATGTCATATACCCTTATCCCCTTCGCTCCTAGACTAAGTCTAAGACTAAGATTAAGACTAAGATATTGATCCTTTATTGGAAATTTGTTGTGATTACAAGGACTCTTTCCTCATATAAAGACAACACAAACAGAAACATAGGCCTACGCATAAATAGAACAGACACAACATAGAGATAAGATCAGATTATTTTACTGCTTTCTAAAGCAAACACACATTCACACTTTTCTCACTCTCTTTCCTTTTTTAGATCTCACCCCTATAGCCTAAGGGCCCGCACATGACGCTCGCCCAGGGCCCCGCACACAGCTAAGGCCGCCCCTGCCCCTATCACGTTAATCCTCTTTTTTCTCCCGTGCTCTCATTTTTTTCCCCAAATTCCCCGCATCTCACTCTATTATTTTCTCTTTCTCCTTCTACCTTCCTCTCTACCTCTTTTTCTCCTCTCCTAATTGCCGTTTCTGGCTTTTATTCTCCTCTACGCTCACTCTTCGTCCCATGTTTCCATCTTACTCGCTAAATTATTTTGTTCAGCTTAATTCTCTGACTACCATCAAACTTGTGCTAGAAGGCAGACTCACATAGCAGGCAGACTCACCTAGCAGGCAGACTCACCTAGAAGACAGACTCACCTAGAAGACAGACTCACCTAGCAGACAGACTAACCTAGCAGACAGACTCACCTAGAAGACAGATTCACCTAGCAGGCAGACTCACCTAGCAGACAGACTCACCTAGCAGACAGACTCACCTAGCAGACAGACTCACCTAGCAGACAGACTCACCTTGCAGACAGACTCACCTTGCAGACAGACTCACCTAGAAGACAGACTTACCTAGCAGACAGACTCACCTAGCAGACAGACTCACCTAGCAGACAGACTCACCTAGCAGGCAGACTCACCTAGCAGACAGACTCACCTAGCAGACAGACTCACCAAGAAGACAGACTCACCTAGCAGACAGACTCACCTAGCAGACAGACTCACCTAGCAGACAGACTCACCTAGCAGACAGACTCACCTAGCAGGCAGACTCACCTAGCAGGCAGACTTACCTAGCAGACAGACTCACCTAGCAGGCAGACTCACCTAGCAGACAGACTCACCTAGCAGACAGACTCACCAAGAAGACAGACTCACCTAGCAGACAGACTCACCTAGCAGACAGACTCACCAAGAAGACAGACTCACCTAGCAGACAGACTCACCTATCTCTCTCAGGACGAAGTTCTTTTCATTTTCTTTTACTTTTAATTCATCAGTCACTGGAAACAACAACAGAAATAAAATAAAAAATACTTTTAAAACTCATGTTAGGTATAGTAACATCAATAAGTTTTGATCTGTCATGTAATCACATTTTGAATAGATCTAGATTCTAGATTTACAACAATAAATATTTACTATTAGGAATATTTTTACCAATTGTTTTTGTTTTTGCATAATCTCATGCTTTCTTAATGCGCAATGATCCTATCACTCGTCTGGACACGTTGGGAAAAGAGGGGAGGGTGTAGAAAGAAGGGGGGCTATGTTTGTGAAAGTTTCCGTGATAGCTTTTTAAAATGTAGTTAAAAAAAAAAACGTTGTATGAATTGAATTTGAACTCGATAGCTCAAGTCCCTCTTTCCAACACACTAACCACTTTGCATGAAAGTTGCTCATGAAAATGCAAGGTTTTCTAGTTATCTTTTATTAGTTTCAAACTTTTAAGCGGTGACCTCCTCACTCTCTATACAATGCATATATTATACAGCGTACTAATTCAACTTGTACCAGCACATCTGTCAAGTACACTTTCTTTCCTATACATGCTCCTATTTTTATTATTCAAACAGAACAAAACCTAATTTTTATCTTAATATCTTTAGGGTCAAGGTCAATCTAAATATAGAAACCTACGTTTAGATCTCTCGTCCTGAAGTTTTTGCAGCTCGTCCCCTGAAGTTTTTCTCAGTTTTTCTAGTAGAAGAAATAATGACATTGAAAGCACCAGTTAATAAAAACAGACAGACAATGTATCAAATACAAGAGCACATAGTTTAAACTAATTTATAGTATCATGGGATGACTTCAAAAGTGGATTTTCATAATTATTTTCATCGCAGTAATCTGCTCTTTGGCTATATTTAAGAAACCGACGGATAGTTAGGCAAGACGAGCTTCCCATTTTATTAATAAATACATCATTTAAAGCAGAGGCTCTCACTCTGTGGATCGCGATGATCGCGACCCTCTTGGGGATCGATTAACGATTTACAAGGGGTCGCCTAAGACCATCAAAAATATGGATTGTTTTTGTCTATTCTTCTATTGCTGTATGTATGTGGGGGGGTGGGATCGCGGCAGAGTGGGGGAATTTTAAAAAAGGGGTCGCGCCGAGCTTTTAAGGTTGAGAACCGCTGATTTATAGTAATACGAAATCTTGAGTAGGTTCATCTTGTTAATTGTAATGTTTAGACTTGCTGCTGAATTTTCAAAACACACAAAATCCTAGCCAGGGTAACGTACGCCAGATATTCCAAAATCTAGCTATTTATAGATTTGTCTCCATTTATGAAAATCAAATATTCCTGGTGTCTCAGGAGCTTACCTAGATTTTGTATCACGCTTTCAAACTCAATTTCTTTTTTCAAATTTTCTTCTGAAAATAAAATAATAATCAAGGTTTAAAATGAGACGAATATTAAAAACAAAACATTAAATTTGTCAGGTCCTAAGTACTGTCTTGTCGATAGCTTTCTTTTAACATAGTTAATGAAGCGTGTGTAGGCCAACATAGAGGCGCTGGGTGGGACATTTACCCCACATGAAAGACTACAGAATGCCAAAGACGATCTACTTTGAAGAGCTTAAAGGAGGTCGGCGTATTGCAGCTGAACTCCTAAGAGCTGTAAAGATCAACCAGGGAGTAATTCAGCCTTCACTGGAAAAGAGAAAAGTAGTTGACAGCTGAAAGTCTCTGAAAAAAAATTGGTTGGGGAGCTCTCACAAAGGTTTCCGGGCATACATTTGAAACTTTTTTTTTAAATCCCCTTGTTGAAGACAGGCGCAGAAGACGAAAGAATTCAGCGGCTTTGTCAGGTGCGCAAAAATATGTAGGTCAACATTGGGTTTTTGTATCCTTGTGAAACACTGCGCTCATCCTAAATCTTCGCGTAATCGAAGACATTGACATTATTGTATAGTGCCCATCCAGCTCTAATGGGTACCTGACATTAGTTGGGGAAAAGTATAGGTGGTTGGTCGTTGTGCTGGCCACATGACGCCCTCGTTAACCGTAGGCCACAGAATCGGATGACCTTTACATCATCTGCCCTATAGACCTCAAAGTCTGAAAGGGGAACTATTTAACGCATATTTGAATAAGCAAGACTAAAAATTATTCTTGTAAATGGGGGGGGGGGAAATGAGTCGACTTTAAGAGTTGAAAAGTTTCAAAGTTTTTATTGTAGTGTTATTGAATATGTATATTCTTAAATTTTTTATAGTAATAGACCTCATTCACTAATCGTAAATAAACACATTTAGCCACGTCATAATATTGATAAAGCAATGAGAAATACGTATCAAGTGACAGCCTCTATAGATTATATGATTTGTATAGAAGATAGAGAGAATCACGTGGTTCAATGTTGTGTGTTTACGATTGGTGAATGAGGTCCATTTTCCGAGGTGGATCTTATAATAACTTTACTATTAAATATATCAAAGAAAAGTAACTCCTTTTCAGCACAGCGTTTCATTACATTCCAACTTGTTAGATTTTTAAATAATAATAATAACAATAATGATAATAACTGTAATAATAATAATAACAATAGTAATAATTTGTAAACAATATGCAAGTGGTTTATTTTTAGATAAATCATTTTTGTTTTTATTTAATTGTTATTTCTTTCCTTAACAGTACGATATGTATTTACTAGTTAAAATACAGGAATTAAAAGTATGAGTATACAGTAAATGTCAATTTTTTTAAAATTTTGCCTGTCATGTAAAGTTTTAAAGTTGGACAATGTCTCTTGCAATTATTCAGAATAACATGAACATAGTGGCCGCGGAAATTCCACCCACAGTTAACAATTGAATTTTTTAAAAGGTTTTTCCTTCGAAGTTCATGTCAAACCTTTAGTCAGGACAATTGCGCTGTGGAAAGTCTTCAGGCTGCCTTGAAGTTCATGTCAAACCTTTAGTTAGGACAATTGCGCTGTGAAAAGTCTTCAGGCTGCCTTGAAGTTCATGTCAAACCTTTACTTAGGACTATTGCGCTGTGGAAAGTCTTCAGTCTGCCTTGAAGCTGTTGTCAAACCTTTAGTCAGGACTATTGCGCTGTGGAATGTCTTCAGGCTCCCTTGAAGTTCATGTCAAACCTTTACTTAGGACTATTGCGCTGTGGAAAGTCTTCAGTCTGCCTTGAAGCTGTTGTCAAACCTTTACTTAGGACAATTGCGCTGTGGAAAGTGTTCAGGCTCCCTTTAAGTTAATGTCAAAGCTTTGGTTAGAACTATTGCGCTGTGGAAAGTCTTCGGGCTTCTTTGTAAAATGTTTTACATGTTTCGGAAATTCCTTCAGAGTTGAAGATTGTTATTTCCTAGTCCAAACCTCCCGCAGGACGACGGGGGATGGGAGCGGGCAGGGTTTGAACCCGGGACCATCGGTAAATCGACACGACAATCCAGCGTACAAACCGCTCGACCAGGCAGCCATCTTTGAGGTTGATGTTAGCCATTCCTTCAGGACATTGTGGGAAATCTTAAGGTTCCTAGACTCAAGACGACCAATAAAAATTCAGAATATCTGAAGATTCAGCACGTGACTCGAAATCCAAGCACGTGACATGGCTGACCAATGACATTCACTTTTCAACTAACCAGAAGTTTGAGGATTCGTTCTCGTTCAGCCAATAGAGAAACATGCGCACTTTGTGGGTTGTCTGTCTTATGTTTTGCCTTTCTTGAAATGTTGGGTCAATTTAAAGGTCGGCTCAATTTGGGCTCCGTCACACTCAACTTACCGGAACCAAATTCGTATTCTCGAATCAGGTCTCACGGTTACCTTGCTAATCCGTTGATCTGGTGTATCGGTCAGGCGGTCAGTTCGACCAGCAGCTTATTTGGACCTTATCCTAAATTTAACCAAATACCAGTTACTAGGACCAAGGGGGTAAGACATACCTAAGCTCCGATTTACCTGAATAAGCAATACATATATATGCCCATATTTTTTATTGGACAACTGTTCAACTGTCTTAATGTATGAAAGTATCTGTTTTTCAATTGATAGCCATTTTTATAGCATACAAGTTACATCACACTAAGAGCTAGTCAAGTTAGTATATACTACACTACAATGTAAATCTGTAGTTGATAAATAAAGGATTTTATATCTGCCTTCCAAGTTTCACATGTATTTATAATGGATTTCCATTTTTTCCGGTCTGCTTTTTTTATTTTTTGTAAAAAAAATTTTATCAACTTACTATGTCTGACTGTCTATCTGTCTGTCTGTCTGTCCGTCTGTCTGGTAAAAAAGTTTGTTTACGTTATTTCTTCAACATCTAATCTCGGATTAAACTGAAATTTTGCATATTTATGTATTTTACCTGACAACACAAGAATCAATTTTAAAAAATTAGGCATTTAATTAATTATTGGTAATTAATTATTTTGTTTGGTAAATCGAACAACGGGAAAGAAATAGTAAGTAGAATTTATAAGTCGTCATCTGAGGCTAAGTGAACACAAACACGAAATAGGACGAGACTATGGAAACAACAGATAACTCTACAATCTTTCATGTTCATAAGCACTTCACTAGCAGAGTGGTTACCGTGTTGGCTTGGGATGCCTGAGAAAGGTTTAGTACACGTTTACATTTAAAAAGCGATCCCCAAAATTCACCGTTTTTTTCCGCCCCAACCTCTTAACAACTGGTCTAGACAAGCGTATTGAGAAAGCTAAAAGCACGAACTTGCGCTAACAAATACAATGGATCTCATTCACCAATCGTAAAGAAACAAAATTTAGCTACATGATTATATATATCTTCTATACAAATTATCCAATCCATAAAGACTGTCACGTGATACGTATTTTTCATTGTCTTATCAATATTTTGACGTGGCTAAATGTGTTTATTTACGATTGGTGAATTAGGTCCATTGGTTAGCAATATTTCTAATCGCAAAGATTTATTAGTCTAGATTTATTACAAATTTAATTACATAAATGGTCCAAACTAGTTGATACAACTACACTACATTTAAGTATTTTTTTTTATTTCTTGTTAATGATAAAATAATACCATTTAATTTCAATCAATTTTCAGAAGGTTTTTTCAGACCTGTCACCAGGTTCAATTTCATTAAAAGTCTTGTTAACGCTGCCAAAACCTTAACTCTTTCTCTCCGTAATTATTTACCACATTCCAATGGAATCAACGTTGGTATCGTCAGTTAAGAGAGAAAGAGTTAAGAGTTGGTCAGAAAATAGGAGTAAATGAAAGAAAACACAGAATTAAATCAACCAGATACCCAAAAAAACACAAATGTATTACCTAATTTCTTGTTCAGTTGTCCAGCGTTATTGTCCTTGTCTACAAGTAGACCTTCCACTGTAAAGTATACAATTATATCAGCATCATTAGGAATTGAGATATAATGTATTGGAAGTTAGACTTAATTCTCCCTCGCCTTGGGGGGGGGGGGTAAGCTGTCTCCACACAGATCTATTAGTCGGGGAACATGTTCTAATCAGGGCAAAGGATAGAGAGGAATGGAGAAGGTCGGTCTACAAGTCTTGCTTGGTGCCCCAACGGTCCACCAGACTAAGGGATAGATAACAGGTAACAAGGTCCCTCAAACCTCATGCGACGCTCTGTCATAACCTTTTGATCGTCTAAGAGCTGAGCCGCAGGCTCTTCTAGCTCTAAGTTTGAAAAAAAAAAACCTGCTTGAGCGTCAAACAGTTAAAAACAACTAGCAAACCAGACTGAACCACTGTTCTGTCTGGGAGAGACCCGAGTCAATGCCTATGTAAAGCATTGCTATTGCCGATAAAACTGGCACTATGGACGAATGGTCTAGAAATCATGGCCGAAGCCTCCGCCATTTTGCTATGTTATACCACGCTAACCGTGCGGGATTTGCCATTATTGTAACGGTCCCCTGAGGAACGGCGCAAGGATTGGTGACAGGTCTGTGGGATCTCTCGTTCAACTCCGCGCCGTGCAACACCCATGGGCACCCCCACGGGAGTTCAGTTTGCTACTCTTTTGCCTAACCACTTCCTCTAATGGTCGTTTCAACGCGAGCGCCACGATGAGGCAGAGTGGCGTGCTGGCGTCAGTCATAACCTCACTAAGTGGTCGACTCCTTTTTCGAAATAAGACATCTTTTTTGTTGTTGTTGTACATTAATCTATATTTGCCTTTGAAGTTAAGAGACAAAACTGTGTGGAAAATGATTTGACAACACCAAACACGTTCTACCATACTTGACACCTAGACATTGTCAGTCTGACCTTGACCCTGAACAAAAGTGCCAAATAGAAAATAATGACTTGAAATCAACGCACTAGACACATGTGAATGATGGGATAAATGTCTAATACAATAAATACATGATTAACATGATTAATTGTGTCTTTCAGGAAGTGTTCACCCGTCACTAAATAGCGGCGTATGATACGCCGCGAGTCGGCTCGTAGGTTATAACTTTGCTAGCCCTCAGATGTAGGGTTAGTAGTAGTTAAATCTAAAAAAAAAAGATTTTGTAATATAAAATAAAAAATAATTAATAATAATAATAATAGGCTTGTCTTCGAGTCCGAAGATTAGTGAGGAATACAGTGTTTCCCGTGGCTGTGCAGTCCCAGCTGTGATCTACACATCTTGCCACATCCAGGGCAAGCAAAACCATTGTCCGCAGGTGGTCGGTTTCGATTTTCTTTTCGTCGTCTGCGTTTGTCCTCGGCGGCAGATTTTCTTTTGGTCTCAAATGTGTATCCCGCGGCCTTTGTGAGTGACCTCCAGCTGTCTCGTTCCGACGCCGCATGCAGCCAGGTGCTCTCTTCTATGTCAGCCAAGGAAAGTTGACGCCTAAGCTGGTCTTTGAAGCGTTTCCGTGGGGCGCCTCTGTTACGTCGACCACCTTTTAGCTAACCAAAAAAGACTGCCTTTGGCATACGTTCGTCTCCCATACGGGATACATGCCCTGCCCAGCGTAGCTGTCTCAGAGCCATATAGTAGGGTTGAGAGAACCACCGCCTGGTAGACATTTATTTTTGTAGGTAGGCGAAGCGATTTGTTCTTCCAAACTCTCCCCTGTAGGCGTCCAAAAGCGTTACTGGCCCTGGCCAGACGGTTATCAACTTCCCTTGAAAGTGAGGCGTCATTTGACACTATGCTACCAAGAAATGTGAAGTGGTCTACCACATTAAGGGGCTGTCCGTTTACTGTGATCCTTGGTGCTGAGTATGTTTCATTATTTGTTTCATTGGGCGACTTCTGGAACATGACTTCTGTTATCCCGAGGTTTATAGATAGGCCGAAAGAGGTGGCAGCGTAGGCAAATTCGTTTACCGCGTTCTGGAGGTCATTTTCATTGTGAGCTAGCAGGGCGCAAAAAAAAAAATAAATAATAACCATATCAATAAGTATAAACAATATGGTGTTAAGTTATAAATCATAAATGTTACACTTCTTATTTCATAGGCTAGTGCTAATTGTTCATTCGTTAGACATTCGGTGGTTCCATTCATTACATATTAAACTTCCTTTTTCGACCTCGTTTATCAGCATCAGGAACCTTTATACTTTTGGCCTTTCACCTGTGTTATTTAATCAGCTGAGTGTTACACGGTAGGTACACCCCTTTAGACTGCACAAGACACAGCGTAGAGTCGCCTAAAAAAAAAGTACACACACTTTTAAAATACTAAAGCCTTCGTCTACCAGACCTGTGTGATGATCACTTTGCTATACGGAGGTGAAACATGGTCAACCTCCTCATCTCGAGGAAAAAAAAAGCTGAATGTCTTCCACCTTCGATGCCTAAGGCATTTTATTTTCATTTCCAATGAAACTGAGGACATTTATAAGTACAATAATATGTAAAGACATTTCACGTCAAAGCAAAACACCTTTTATGTATACATATAAATTACGAAAGAAAACAAAAATGCCGCAAAGTTTCCGAAAAGAATAATTAGGCTAGCAAAATGGATTTCAAACTGTAAGTTATCCCCAAAAAAATATCGGCGAATCAAAAAGTAAAAAGGAAAGTTACATCACAGATAGTTTGTACAGCTCAAGTAAAGCTCCAAATAGAACTTGGTGCTTTTCAGACTGTCTATCGAAAAAATCAAAAGTGTCCGTGAACTACGAAGATAGCATGAAGCAAGTTGATAGTTGCAAGTTGATAGTTGCAAGTTGATAGTGAATTGGAAAAATTATCATATACCCTTTGATGTGGATTGAGAAATAGTGAAACCAGACTTGCGACTTGAAACTTCTATCTAATAACCATCGACAGGACATTTAGAAATGTTTAAAATGCAAAAGAAATTACAATGCAGAATAAAAATCAAAACATCAACTTATCTTTAAAAAAACTTTTTTTTCTCTTCTAACAAGTAAGTACTTGTTTCTCATATTATATTTACAGATACTTATATACTACGCCGTCTCTCTACTTACACCTAGTCTTTTCTCTCTCCAACAAAACTGAAGCATTAAAATTTTTCTCTGGAAATAAAAGAATGGAACGAAGGATTAAAATAGAATGGAAATAAAAAAAAACACACACACACACACACACACACATATATAGCCACCCCTAAAAATGGTTTACTTACAATGAGAGATACATAGATAAGATGATAGATAGATAGATAGATAGATAGATAGATAGATAGATAGATAGATAGATAGATAGATAGATAGATAG
>JADKLZ010005465.1:21727482-21756459 GCA_021533235.1 Biomphalaria straminea
ATTCAAGAAAATCCCCGGCACCACACTCATCATTCAACATAGAAGAATACAAGTAGTGACATCTAGAACTAATGAGTGTGACAGTATGTGTGTGTAATTGTGTAGTTTACACCAAACTTTTTTTTTAAATCTTGCAGAAATCTTTGTAAAACATCTTCTTCTGTATGTGAATGTATCATCGGCAATGTGTTGACGCTTGTCATTACTATAAAGGAAATATAATTGATAATTTAAACCCATCCTTAAACAGTTCTTGGCCCTTTTTTAAAACATTCGTATAGTTATTTGAACATTCAGGAACTTTATTGATGTACTCTGCAAATGTAAAAATGTTTGTGAATGTAAAAGTTTGTAAAATAGAGGAGCAACAACATTGGAAATATATAGGAATACAAGGGGATTCTCCTCTTGTTTGCCAGCCATCACGTGACTTTGGTTAAAGTAGGTCAGAAATCCAGAACTACCTCATACAGAACTGACCAGTAAAGTGTATACCCCCTTCCCCCCCCCCCTTTTATTAACACCGCACAGTCCCCTCTACACCAGATTCACCTGTGTAGAACTACCCCCCCCCCCTTGACCAGTAGCCGTCTTCGCGCTGATCCAGTTCCGACCATCCGCTACTGACCACACACATGCTCGCGCTAACTGACATTCCATTCCAATCGTTCGTGACGCAACAATGGCCTTGGCGAGCAACTGCATAAGACTACCCCCCCCTCTTACGTCAAACTGGCCTTCCATGCGTTTCAAGCCACGCGCCAAACAATAGATACAGACTTGCGCCTGTGTCATTCCAAATTCCTCATGCCCGCTTACGGCATCGGACAAAGGTCAAATCATGCAATCGCAACGTGGTTTCTTCCTTCCACCCCCCCCCTTCCTTTACTCACTCACTAGTCATGTGAATGCACACCTATGTATTCTATTGGTTAAATTCAGATGGTTGAGCAATCTAATTGGAAACTTAATGACCATTGGTCTAGCCACAGCTCAACGCGTGGCCCTCAAACCTATAAAAGCCAGAGACAAGAGCCGCACGATAATGCCTCTCTGCCTCACACTTAGCGAGAAGTCATAATACTCTCGACTTAGTTAAATTCATTTAGGAAACGTGCCAGAATCATAGGGTGAGTCAAAATAACTTTATCAATAAAACTTAATGTGTCTTCGCCTGTGACATTTTGCCCATGCATCGTTACCATGTTAGCACTTGTTTATTTCTAAATATTACTTGTGTAAACTCCTGTAAATAGGATTTTCTTTTATTTGCTTCTCAATGTTGCATGCGTGAATTTCTATGAATATTTCTCTTTTATTGATTCATGTTAACTATACTTTTAACAGTGGACATCCATCCTTCATTTTGTCCACTTACTTATTTGATTGCTTTACTTACTCAGACTTAGACTCAGGTCTTGGTCACTTATTCATGTTTATATTTATCTGGACTTTACACGTCTAGATTATTTCATTGCATGCATGCCTACGTATGCACGCACATCTATGCACATAATCATGGTTATATTCTATGTACCCACTGAACTGTTAACACATGCCCTTAGGCTTGAGTACCAGTCTCGCATGCCTACCGTGGATCATTTCACACACGCCCCCCCCCTTTTTTCCACAGCAGTTATCAGTTACCTGCGGGCTTACGAGGTCACAGCAGGGGCTACAACCCCTTGAAATGTTCCCCCTGTTCCCTTCCTCAGTTATGTCCCCACCTGTATACTTATATGTGCATGCTGAATTACTATTATTGTCATATTGCTTACTTCCTCAGTTATGTCCCGGTTATACACTTGTATTGCACCTTGTATTACTATTATTATATTTGCATAACAAATGTTATTAGACTTAGCAAGATATCATTGTCATGTATCTTAGCTAGTCTGAGGGAGACGCTCCTGCTAAGGAGGCACCTCTCGCCAATCAGCCTGTATGGTTTAGTAATTTAGGCTCCTCTCGCATCTCTTCTCACAGCCTCCTATACCAGGGTTGGCGTGTTTTGTTGTCTGACGACACAACCCAGCAACTCTCCACACATCCCAGTCAAGGGTGAACCATCCATCACCCTAGACCAGAACAGAAGGCATTCCAGGCTGAAGCACCTATCCAGTCTGCAACTATAAGAGGGACAAGTCCACCGCGTGGCATCCTCCTCCTCATCACCTCAGCACCTGCTCACCTGCAGGACGTCAACTGACTGACAGTCAGCATACACGAGATCCAACTCATCCCGAGTCCAGATACAATACAGATAAGTGAGAACAGCCGAGCTAGCAAACCATACTCGAGTTTTATGAGCATACTTTCCAATGATGACATTGTCCCAGACTTTATCATAAGATCTTTGATTATTTTGTACATCCCCCCTCTTCATTCATTATTTGTATTTCTATGTTTTTACTCCATATTAAATATTTGTTACATTGTTAACACGCCTTGGTTCTTGCTTGTGCCTGTCAATGTGCCTATAGTTATCATAGCAACAATGTAATATTTACCACGTTGTGGTTCTAAGACTTAACCCCTAGAAGTCGCAGGCCATATCCCCATCGGAAAGTGTAAACGATCCGATTGGCGGACTTATTCCACCACAACACTGACTGACCAGCTGACTGACCAGCCTATCAACTCAAAGTGATGGACTAAACAAATAGAAGGGGGTGGGAGTTGTACCTCTGGAGATAGGCCCACACAGCTAGACAGACGCCTGGTCAGCGTCAGGTACTGAAAGAGATATGTTAACATGTTAGCTAACTCACTTAAAGGTTAATACAAAATTAAAAAATGTGCCATCCATAGATGATATGTAATCCTATACTCTTAAGCGAGCAATTCTTGTATATATATATATTTATTTATTTATTTAATTAAAGTGTAAACAATTCATTAAGCACTTAAAACGCAATAACTAACCATACATCGGTACATTTAATTTCATGACTTTCCTTCCATAGTTCTATAATAAATCAATCTTCAATAAGATGGTGCGCAATTTTTTTATTAGGTCCATTGATATTTTAAAACTCGTTCTTGTTTGCATTGTACTATGGTAAGCCCATTGACGTAAGAAGCGTTTTTCCCGTTTACGTCATGGAAAACTTTCATTCATAAATTCTCCATTTCATTCATAAAACCATCAAACCAAAATAAATTTTTCGATAATGAGACATTTTTCAAACCGATATAACGGTCAAACTCGAGTTTTCCCGATGTGGCCAATGAGTTGAGAATTTTTTTCTCACTAATACGCACATACCTTGAAATTTTAAAGAAAATCGTTAGAGCCGTTTTCGAAATAAAATTTATATATATATAAATAAATATATATATATACAAGAATTGCTTGCTTAAGAGTATAGGATGTAAGTACTTTGGACAATCGTATACCGATAGTCATCCTCTACGGACAACTTGCGACTGGCTCAAGAAAAACTGGTCGCCCCCACCTCCGTTACATAGATGTAATAAAACGTGACCTCAAATCAGTGAACATCAATACTGACCAGTGGGAAGACATAGCTCTAGACCGCACCAGATGGAGAGAGACAGTGACCAAGAAAGCTATGGACAGCGAAAGAGCATGGGCCTCAGCTCTGGAAAAAAAGCGGACAACGCGGAAACTGGCCAGCTCCTCTACCACTGTAGCGAAGACCACCTTTACCTGCGATACTTGTGGACGGGAGTGTCTCTCCAAAATAGGGCTCCACAGCCACACGATGAAGTGTGCGAGATGAACCATAGTCGTTCTACGACTGAAGGAGGCCAATGAAGTACTTTTGTGTATTTTGTATTATCCGGCCTACTATCCTGCAGTGAATTTCGGCCGGAGATGAATAAGGTCGGAATAATAAGTAAAAAGATTTATGGCTGGAGTCGGAGCCGTGCTAAACTAAAATCAGTTGCATCACTAATATATATATATATATATATATATATAGTGTCTTATGTTGGAATAAAAGTATATCTAGAACTACTTACAGGATTTCTTCTCCTTTAAGAAATTTTCTGTTGTTTCTCGAAATCTTGTTGACAGCTTTTCTGATATAAGCAAACATTTTAATGAGTATTATTATTATAGCTTTTTATATAGCACTACTTTCATGCTTAAAGCATGCTCAGAGCGCTTTGGTCCAATCTCATTTGTGGACCAGTGGGGGGGGGGAGGGGGGTATCTAGGAGTTAGTTTCCCGTGCTGCCTTTGGGCGCTCAGTAAACACAACTCTGCCCGAGTCGGGTGTCGAACCTCGAGCCCCCTTCTAGGTAGCCAAGCAAGCCAAGCTGAAGCCGCACTTGGCCTCTCGACCACGCTTCCCACTAATGAGTAATGGGGGGGGGAAATGTTTTTCTTGTAAACATCATGATGTCTCCTCCTTCCCGTCCCTCTCTCTTAAACACGTTTCCCTTGACCTATTTAAGATCTTTAATGTGAACATAGAAAAGAAAATTGAATGCATGCTCGAATCGTGACGAAAGTAAAGATATTTAATTTCAGGATCTTTGGGCGCCTCTGAGTCCAAAATGGGTACCCGACATTAGTTGGAGAAAAGTAAAGGCGGTTGGTCGTTGTGCTGGCCACATGACACCCTCGTTAATTGTAGACTACATAAACAGATGACCTTTACATCATTTTCCCCATGGACCACAAGGTCATAAAGGGGAACTATTACTTTAACGTTACTCATACTGGTTCTAGCTATAGTATCTATGTACATTACAAACTATACCTTATCACGCTTGCTTTCTTTGAGAGGGGGGGGGGGCAATACGATCTAAGACACTTACCTATTTCATTAATAAGAACACCTATTTCTTTCTCCAGGACATCTTTCAAAACATCATTTTTCTCTAAAGGTAAGAAAAAGAAAAATCAGATTAAATATTTGTCACAATTTAAACTAATTTGTCAGTGGCGTAGCTAGGAATTTGCCGTTATTTGGAGGTCAGAGGGGACGGAGGGGTGGTGCTTAACATCTTTGAGGGTCCTTGCATTTTGCGTAATATAAATATATATTTGCGATAAATATGTCACACTAAGGGTGCCAAATAATGTATCTTATCTTATATAATACAGATGTTACTTCTAAAAAGAAGATGATTACGTTTTACGAGTCAAGCTCCTAGTCATCCATGTTAATCAATGACCTAAATTCTGCCGTCATTGGTTTTCCTGGCTAGCCCAGGCAATTCATTCTATGCTCTAATAGCACTACAGTGGCGTAGCTAGGGTGGGGGAGCAGGAGGGAGAAATTGAAAACCCCACCCTGGGCCCCCAACTGAGGGGGGCCCCTAAATGAGTTTTTTTTTACATTAGAAAGTAATAATAACGCAAAAAGTAGGGGCCCCACAAAAAAAAAGTCAAGACCCCTGGTCCCCGATGGAAAATTCCCAGCTACGCCCCTGTAGCACTAGAGAAGATGGAGCAATTGTATACATTTGTCCTAGCATATGGAACGTGGAATGTGCCTTTATTTTTGTGTCTTTCTGAGTATTTTAGTAGATTTTTTTTAAATTTTAAGAATATGGTTCAATGCTTTATGTATGCATGTACATATAATGTTCTACATTCTATTATTGATGATGTTTGTTAGTTATCTTTCGTTATTAAAGTATTTGGAAGTCATATCTGCACAAGTTTTTTTTTTACTAGAATATTTCAGGGTTGTTTTTTTTTTAAATATTATTCCTTCAAATGGTTTCACCTAAAGTACAAGTCATCCCGATAGTGCTGTCAGGTACTTTCCTCTATGCCAGTGAGGGTAAAATGGCGCCTGAGTTGATCTTTATAGCGCTTACTTCGTCCTACTCTAAGGTCGCCAAAGAAGATCGCCTTTAGCATGCGGTCGTCTACCGTGTAAGATAAATGTTATTAACTGCATAAAAATTAATAAATAGATGACATTTGTTCATATATGCCTACTCGCGATTCGTTGTAAGTGTTTTTCTTAGAGGGGGCGCTGGCGGAATTTTTAATAGCAAAAAATACGTAAAGGGGGCGGTAGGTAGGGGGCGGTAGGTAGGGGGCGGTAGGTAGGGGGCGGTAGGTATGGGGCGGTAGGTATGGGGCGGTAGGTAGGGGGCGGTAGGTAGGGGGCGGTAGGTCAAAGAAGGTTGAAGACCACTGCTCTCCAAGAACATTCATTGTTTATTTAATTGTACCTTCACCTCAAAGCGTTGACTTTATATTTGAGAACCACCAAAAGATAAGTTGATCTGACTGTATTGGCTTGCACCGACATTTGAAATGATCACACAATGTTTGAATCCTATTTTGTTAAGAAGCTTGTTGAGATCCTAAACTTAATTTTTTTCTTATCAAAAAAGTTTTGAAAGACTATAGCTAATGTTGTAAATTTTCTTTTTTCATTTAGTTTGAAATACTTAAGCATAGTAGTTCATGCATTTCCAATGCAGGATAGAATACAATTTACCATGAATACCTGCCGAAAAAAATTTTCAAGATTTTAATTTTTCTATATAACAATTTTAAGGTAAAAAAGAGGTGCAGTATTATTATCATAATTTTTTTTTACAGCCTTTACATATTGTATTATTATCTAGCGGAATTATTTGTTTAAACTTTGGAGATATCAAACTTAAAAAATGTTCACAGTAATCTGCTCTGTATGTACAGTGCTAAAGAAAGAAATATTCATAGGCCTACTCACGTATTCTGTACGCCGATTTGACTTAGCTTTAGATTTGAAAGTTTTTTCATAAAATACAAATCACAATACATTTTACTTTCAAGCCTTCGATCTTGACCTTTCTTTTCCCGCCGTTTTGTGACCTCACCTAACTCACGCACATTGACCTTGCACTCATGATGGCACTTTCGATATAGGATCACGGAGGTCACGCTAAGAAAGGTCACGATCTGATCATGCTACGTCACAGCCTTGCGACTAGCCTTGACCTCTGGCATGCATCGTATTTATAACTCTAGTGTAAACTTTGTGTGTATATTTGGAGTGTTTGGCCGGAGGAATTCCAGCTACCGTCGCCTCAGCGTAGGGCCTCCGTGGAAACGTCCATACAGGGAAGTGGATAGGCTAAGAACGGTAGCACACATAGCTCTCAGTGAGCTATCACACGTATCCTCGAGAGAGGGTACATTACACGTGGTAAGGATGTAAGAAAGGCTCGCTAACCAGCCCGAAACCCCCACCGACCCGTTCCCTAACGGGGGCCATACGGGTGGTAATGGACCCTCGCACAGGTTCGGTGGGACAGCATAGGTCTATGGAGGACCCCCCGTAGGCTCGGCCTCCGGCCTCGCATGGGAGGGGGCACTCATGCGGGCTCAAGGAGCCGTGTCCTACGACCAAACGGGTGTGATTATTTGATCACCTAGTTGCAGGGGGACTCCAGACAGAGAGGTCGGTGAAGAGCCAATCTCTCATCCTGGCCATGAGATAAAAGCCTTTCTCTGGTCACATGGTTCATTAAAGGGACGAAGTCTCCAACCATTTTGGACATCTGACAAGGAAAGTTAGGCTCTTGTGCACGTCTAGTGTGTAGATCAATACCTACTGTGTTCACAAATAGTTAATTAGTGGGTTACTTTAATGATTAGTCAAACAGACAAACCTAATTTCTGTTCCAAAGCAAAGTTTCGATTCTCCCTGGCAAGAGTTATCTCTCTTACTGAAATGAAAAAAAAAGGGAAAATGAAAGATATGTGTTAAGAACATTACGTAAAGATGTGTTTCTCTGTGTTTAACCTGTGTTTCGATGTGTTTAGGCTGTAATTAGATTGGGTTTAGGCTGTATTTAGATTGGGTTTAGGCTATATTTTGATTGGGTTTAGATGTGTCTTTAAAATTGCTAGCAAAGAGTCGCTTTTAATAGTTTACCAATGACAAAGAAATATCAAATGTTGGGACCGAGACTGTGATAGTAAGTGTATGTGTTTTGAGTGGCTAGTAGCGCAGTGTGTGTGCCTGTGTATGAAGTGACCAGTTGACCTTCAGTGTACATGGTTGAGTGAACAGCATAGAAAAGGGTTAATTAAGGGCGGTGTGTAAAAGAGGTCAGATTGATAACAAGATGCTGGAGTGAAGAGTATCTATCTATATCTATAATTCTCTTCTTCCAAAGTTCAAAAGTTCAAACGAGAAGTAAAGAAAAGATCACTCTGCGAATAGTCCACGAAAAAACAAGAGGGGGAAAGAACACGTGGGTATTCACAAAATAGCAACCAAGAAATATCCCTTATTTATTTATTTATTTCTACCTCCGTTTAGAAAAAAAAAGTAGGAAACACAATGGCAATGTATTCTGGTATAACTATCAAGGCGACAGAGAGTTTGGACACAATGGAAAGATCACTGTTTTATTTTTGCTACAAATTATCCTAGGTAATTTATGAGGCGAAAAAAGAGAGAATATTAATCTATATATTTCAGGAGATTTGTATGAGTTTTCACAAGATTTTAATACATTTCCGGATATTTAGAGGAATTTTTCGTATATTTTGTAATTTCAGGAGATTTCCAGGACCTTCTGTTAACTCCTCGGAGGCCGCAGGAAATGTTATAAGTTATACAATGGTTAATTTAATAATTTATACACTTAAAATTAGAGCGGGTCCTATACAAGTGCGGGGCCCAATGCGGTCGCATAGGTTGCAGTGGCCTACGGTTGGCCCTGAAAAATAGCGGCGTATGCTACGCCGCCGGTAGACTAGTAATAAAATAAAAGCGTTTTTAACTGAGACTCATTTTTTTAGACTTATTTAAAAGTGTGTCTATTACAACCACAAACTGAACACTGACCTGCAACGTCACAACCTGTGGGCAGTTTAGACCAATAGCTCATTGTCGTTGCCAGGTCAAAGGTCAATGGTCTAAACTGCCCACAGACTGTGACTTTGCAGGTCAGTGATGATGCCTTCTATAACGAATGGCCTCGTTTGAACACGTAAACATATTGTTATGTAATATTCGGGTTGAATCGATTCATTTCATTTATCAAGTTTGTAGGCTTTAAGCCAGTGCACGTGAGGCATGAGAGCCACAGGCATCAACGAAAATATGTGGGAAAACATAGCCAAGGACCGGAGTGCGTGAAGACAGACTGTGCGTGCTGGGACAACCCTCGCTGAGAACAAACAGCGATGTCCTTGCGAACGCCGGTATAGACAGTATAGAGGGACTTCTTATGATCCGACAGCTACGCCTGGCAGGGCACGTATCCAGTATGGGAGACGAACGTATGCCAAAGGCAGTCTTTTTTGGTGAGCTAAAAGGTGGCCGACGTAACAGAGGCGCCCCACGGAAACAGCTGGGACTACACAGCCACGGGAAACACTGTATTCCTCACTAATCTTCGGACTCGAAGACAAGCCTATTAATTAAGAGGGAAAAAAGAAATCTGCCTTGTCCGCTAGCCCTGAATCCGATGCATACACATCATGAATTGTGGCAAAGTCTGCAGCTCTAGAATTGGCTTGATTAGCCACTATAGATGCTGCCCCGTCTCAAGACTAAACCAAAACCGGTGACTCGTCTGGGTGTATCCATTGCCTTTCGAGAGAAAAGGAGCCATATATATATATATATTGTTATATTGTTCGTCCATTGTGGCTCGAGGACGACCAATTGTTAAATCTAGAAGTCTGAGAGTTTTGTGTTTCCTCGTGTGATTCCTATGTGAGCCCGGCAGTTTATTCCAGCTTATTCCAGTTTATTCCAGGTAGAGCTAGAGCGCCTTGCTTTTCTTCTCTGGCGTTTTTCTTCTTCCCTTGCTGTTCGCTAGTCCTCTGAAATTAGTACGACGGTTCTCACAGAACAGGGTTTGCGAGGGTTCGATCTAGTACACTTCAAATATTCAGTTTTGGAGGCTTCAAGCCAGTATGTTTCATAGATAAGGTTTGCGAGGCTTTAAACTTGTATAGTTCGTAAATCTTTTTTGAAAGGCTTCGATCTGGTACACTTCAAATATTCAGTTTCGGAGGCTTCAATGTGGTACGTTTCAGTGTTAGGCTAAAAGCTATAATATTTCATATATTAAGTTTGTGAGGCTTCAAGCTAGTATCTTTCATATATTAAGTTTGTGTGGCTTCAAACTAGTATCTTTCATATATTTAACATTGTGAGGCTTCAAGCTAGTATCTTTCATATATTAAGTTTGTGAGGCTTCAAGCTAGTATATTTCATATATTAAGTTTGAGAGGCTTCAAGCTAGTATCTTTCATATATTTAACTTTGTGAGGCTTCAAGCTAGTATCTTTCATATATTTAACTTTGTGAGGCTGTAATGTGATGAATCTATTTCTGTCACATTTAACGAGAGGGTCAAGTGGCCAGCACAAAGACCAAGAATCTTTTCTTTTCTCTAACTTATGCTAGGTAAATTTTAGAGCTGGGTGGATTCATCGGCGCCCTAAATACCCTGAAAATTAAAATACCAGCATTCAAACAGGGGATACTTCGGTTCAGAAGCCAAGTGCTTAACCACTCAGCCAGCGCGGCTCCAGGGAAACCACGGGATGTTCTGAAATATTGAAGTCCACATGTTTTTAACACCAAGGAAACATCTTTAGCCAGCATGTGTTATCTTTGGTTTAGAGTTCAGACAAATGAACATTAAAATACCATCTGAATTGACAATAAACTTTATAATATTAACTTTCATTTCCAGACTATTTGGTTGTGAATATAAATATAACCACATAAGTGATCAGAGAAGTCATGGACTGGAGGGGTAGGGGTTCACCTCTATCACCACACTCCATGATCCGTCAATGTGTTTATGGCTTAGATATAAGAATAAAGACTTACAAACGTGAACCTCTTTCAACAAACTGTTTGCTGCGTGGATTGATAGCGGCTCATCTGAAATAGATAGTTCTAGTTGCAATAGTAGTCTCAAAACCTGATGCTCATTTTAAATCAAATTGTAATGCTCTTCCATAATAATTAATATACTGTAAATTGTGTTGTATTTTTTTCAAACATAAATTCTAAAATAAGGGAGATAACTCAATAAATTAACTTAAACAATTTTAAAGGCATGTAACTTGTAAGAAAAAAATAAACTTCTTTTTTTTTTTGTATACCTATTGTTTTTATAAACAGTAAGTTGATTCGTTATAGTGAATCAAAAAATGCTTTAATGTTGTAGTTAATCAATCTCTAGCAAATACAAAATAAACATGCAGTTGTCTAGTTTTTCAAGAACTTCGAAAGGTTATTAATTTGTAATTGAAATTAATATTCCTTACTTGCAACGAAGAGTAGCAGTAATCACTTAAAGAAGTGATTAGGTCAAATTGTTAAATCACTTAGAATTCGCATTTCAGAAAATTATCTAGTTTAATCTTCATTTGCTTGCAGTATTCCAGGGACATTTTAATGGTTAAGCGGTATGTCTTTGCTATTAAATAATATTGCTATTACTATTATTATACTTGCAATTTATCAATTGTTTATGGATTAATACCTGTGAATCATATGAATCATATACTTGTGAATCTTAAATAAAATATATATAATAAAAAAAAGAGGCCCACAAAAGAGGCAACACGGCCCATAAAAGAGGCACACAAAGCCCAAAAAGAGGCAAAGAAAAGAGGCCAAAAGGCCCAGGGATTCCTGTGATGATAAAGCCAGATTAAAATAGCGAAAATTCTGAGGTTTCCTCAAAAAAATAAAATAAAATAAATAAATAGCAAAACAAATTAGGAAAGTCCAAGGGAACGCAAGAGCGCCTCCATTGCACGGAGCGGAGTTGAAAGAGAGCTCAGCTCCCACGGCCCTTTCGCCTATCCATGCGCCGTTCCTCAAGGGACCGTTACACTAATTGCGAGTCCCTCACGGTTAGCTTGGTACTACATAGGAAAATGGCGGAGGCTCCCGTTTTACTCAGCCATGCCTAGCCCATGCGTCCGGCTTGCCAGATTAATCGGTAATACATAGCAATGCTTTACATAGTCATTGACTTGGGTCTCTTCCAGACAGAACGGTTGTTCTAACAGGTTTTTTTTTACTGTTGGTCAAAAAGGTTTGTTTTTTTTTCAAACATAGAGCTCGAAGAGCCTCCGGTTCAGCTTTTAGGTTATCAAAATGTGCGCATTTTGTAATTAGAAGTATCATTAGGTACTGTCCCTTTGTTAATGTTCACTTGTTGGTTAATATCTATAGACTGGGTCACTGGAAGGATGTATATTATGCTAATTATATTTTTCCCAATTGTAGGATATGAAATAACTTAACCACACTTCTATTTTTTGCGAAAAACAAAATAACTTTTACTAACACTAACTGGAGGTAGAGGTCTAATAATAACGAGCTGAAGTAATGTTGAAACAAAAACTAAATCTCAACAAATGTACGTCTTTGCTGTCACGCTTCTCTGAGCCGTCTCACATTCAACCATTTCCCACGTGACTCACTAGAACCAATCAGGACAGACCCCATCGTTGTTCTGTCATTCTACACCAGCAAAAACTAAATGCTCTCATTCCTGGTGGTTACCTTGGAACAGTGGTTCTCAAACACTCTCCATAATGGAACACTTCACACATTCGGAGTATTAGAAGGAACACTTTACAGTGCTTCTCAAACACTCTCCATAATGGAACATTTCACACATTCGGAGTATTAGAAGGAACACTTTACAGTGCTTCTCAAACACTCTCCATAATGGAACACCTCCCACATTCGGAGTGTTAGAAGGAACACTTTACAGTGCTTCTCAAACACTCTCTATAATGGAACACTTCACACATTCGGAGAATTTGAAGGAACACTTTACAGTGGTTCTCAAACATTCTCCATAATGGAACACTTCACACATTCGGAGTATTAGAAGGAACACTTTACAGTGCTTCTCAAACACTCTCCATAATGGAACACTTCACACATTCGGAGTATTAGAAGGAACACTTTGCTTATTTTGTTATAGAGCGATTAACTCACGTGGTGGCCTATTAGTTAATTATTCCACTAGTTCAGGTCTCGTAACACAGTTTGGGAAACACAGTCAGACACACCCCATAACACATATTTGGCCTCTGAACCTGGGGTCCCGGGTTCGAATCCCGGTGAAGACTGGGATTTTTATTTCGGGATTCTTGGGCGCCTCTTTTTTCACCCAGCTCTAATGGGTACCTGACATTAGTTGGGGAAAGTAAAGACGGTTGGTCGTTTTACTGGCCACATGACACCCTCGTTAACCGTAGGCCACAGAATCAGATGACCTTTACATCATCTGCCCTATAGACCACAAGGTCTGAAAGGGGAACTTGAACTTTTTTTTTTAGTATTGTGATAGAACGATGAAATCACCTACCATCTTGGAAAAGATAAATCTTGCTGGAGTCTGATGGCATAGCTTCTGTATCTGTCATGAAAATAATTTTTTTTTTTACGTATACTAATAATCGAAATAAATAATTATGACTAAATAATGAATGACTGTTCCTTCATTTTTCTCTAAATTACACTAATTTCAACTTAGAAACATTGTTATGTTGAGGGCAAATACGAGGGACGTTGTCGGCAGCTTAGCAACGGATTTGGGGGCCCCAGGGGGCTTGACTTTTAAAGGTGTCCATTCATTTTGACAATCGACATCATGACATGAGATAATGTACTTAATAAATATACAAGTCTAATTTGTGAAATACATGCAACATAGTCACTAATTTACATAACAACATGAATAGCAATATAACATGACATTAGCTTAATATTTAATGTAATACAAAATGTGCACACTTATTTGGTGGCCTATTCCAGAGGGGAGTCCTGGAGATTTTCAAATTGGGACCCCCCCTCCCCAGGGGCGCCACTGGACGCCCTCGTTTAACTTGGCTAAACACTTTCTTGGAGGACCTCAAAGCAGACGACGCCAGTAGGAAAAAATTGCAGACGACGCCAGTAGGAAAAGATCGCAGTGACACCAGTAGGAAAGCGAGAATCGATTACACTTTGTCATCAGGGTATTCATAACAATGAGATACCCTTGTTCCTTAACGAACTGATTAGTCCATATGTCCCCCAGAGAGCCCTACGCTCAATGGACTCAACGCTTTTAGTGGTGCCACGTTTCTCCCTCAAAAGCTACGGTCTGCGGGCTTTTTCAGTGCACGGACAAAGGTTTGGAACTCACTCCCCATTGATCTCAGACAGCATGCTACACTACTACATTAAGACCTACGTGTTTAAAACTTTTTTAGATTAGTTTGTCATTTTATCCCTCGTGTTTATGTTTGTAATGTTATCACAGCGACTTGAGCCTACATTTTTTTTGTTAACAGCGCTTTATAAATACAATTATTATTATTATTTTTATGTTAGAAAAGAACGTGTATTCTTTCTCTGGCGGAGCCAAGGTCGAGTGTCGTTAAAGGGAGACAAAATTCATCGTATTCCCTTTATCAATTTCCACTGAGGAATTTTCTGGTGATGTGGCAGGTCTGCAGCAGTACCGCCCTCTGACAGGCAACGAGAATGTTCCTAGGAATGCCCAGAGCCTTGAAGGTATCTATGAGGTCAGTTGTTTTTATCCCCTCGGTGGATATGACAATGGGGTATATTGTTATTTGAGATAACTTCCATAAACGCTTAATCTCCAAGCCTAGGTTCAAATACTTTCTCTGTTTTTCCAGCTCAGTTTTTCTTAAATTATGAGACATGGGAAGGGAAAGTCAATCATGATAGCGACTTTTTCTTTTTTATTGATAAGCAGCAGATCAGGGCAATTAAAATCTACCGTTTTATCGGTCAGAATAGGCCTATCCCAGTATAGCAGGTGATCAGTAGACTCGAGAACCTCTTGTGGTGAGTATTTGTAATAAGGAGTATCCTTCCCGATCAAATTATGCGTCAAAGCCAAGTGCTGGTGTATTAGCTTTGCAACTTGGTTATGGCGACCCAGATAGGCAGAATCCGATAGGGCAGGACATTATTATTATGTTAGAAAAGAACGATTATTCTTTCTCTGGCGGAGCCAGGGTCGAGTTTATTATTATTATTATTATTATTATCATTAAAGGCTGAAGAAGTAGCCAGGGACAGATCTTTATAGAGAAGACGCCCCAAAGGGTCTAAAAAAAAAAGTTGTGTTGAACGTACCGAAGTCAAAAGTGACATTTTTTTTCAGGGGCCTCACTGAAACAAGTTGATGGAGAATCTTCTCTGGAACCAAACAAACAAGAAATCAGAATATACGTGATTAAAAACATGGTAGACTAGAAACCCAAAATACCTAGGTGTTATAATGACAGACCGTCGTGAAACCCACATATTGATGAAACTATCAAAAAATCAAAACAAGGCATTATGGTTTATTACAACGTATTGCTATATCAATACAATATCAATATAATCAAATAAGAACATAAAAACTAAAATGTTATTTAACCATGGTTAGGCCAATAATAGAATATGCGTCCTCTATTTGGAACTTAAGTAAACATTAAGAAACTGGAACAAACACAAAATAGAGAAGAGAGATTCATAACAAACGAATATTCACATTTAACTAAAGTAACAACTTTAGTAAAATCACTAAATTTAGAAAGCCTTCAGAATAGAAGATAGTAAAGTAAAGTAATAGAATACAATAATATTCAAATAAAAAACCAAATCTAATAAAATAATTAGAAAGACACACAGATAAAGGCACATCCCTTGTTCCATATGCCAGGACAAATCTGTACAAATGCTCCTTCTTCCCTAGCGCAATTAGAGTATGGAATGGGTTGCCTGAGCCAGCCAGAAAATTCAATGACTAATGCAGAATTTAAGTCATTGGTTAATACAATACTTAATGCATGACGCATAGGACGTAATCATGTTCTTTTTTTTTTTGAAGTAACATCTGTATTACATAAGATAAGATAGATAAGATAAGATAGCTAAGATAGATAAAATAAGATAAGATAAGATAGATAAGATAGAATAAGATAAGATAAATAAGATAGATAAGATAAGATAATATAAGATCGATAATATAAGATCGATAAGATAAGATCGATAAGATAGATAAGATAGATAAGATAGATAAGATAGATAAGATAAGATAAGATAGATAAGATTGATAAGATAAGATAGATAAGATAGATAAGATAAGATAGATAAGATGTGTAAGATAGATAAGATAAGATAGATAAGATAATATAGATAAGACAGATAAGATAGATAAGATAGATAAGATAGATAAGATAGATAAGATAAGATAGATACGATAGATAAGATAAGATATAGCCATCAAGAAACTTGCAGTCCTATTTGTTATTGTAAACAATACAAAGAAACATTTGAACGTTTTAATGTGGTTAGTAGGTCGTGTGGCTACGTCTTGGGCACCAAACAAGAGACTCGAGTTCAAAACCTGATTAGAGTTTCCTCGAGACCATTTTTTATATATCGCCTGACCTGCGACGTCACAATCTGTAGGCCGTTTAGACCAATAGGTCGTTACCACGTCACAGGTCTATATTACGTGGCAACAAGCTGTTGGTCTAGACTGCTCACCAGCAATCTACAATAGATCTGCCTATGCGGCGGCATAGGTTGCAGTGGCCTAAGACCGGCCCTGCCCACAGGCTGTGACGTCACAGATCAGTGATCAGGCCTGCTATAACGAATGGTCTCAGTTCGCTAAACACCGAAATACAGCACAGATTCTCCCAGACAATTCCTTTCTCCCAACATGTCAACAAAAGAGATTAGACCCGAGCGCTCTGTGGCTGCTATAAACATGAATGTTGCGCTATATTAAAGCAGTTAAAGGAAAAGTATGCTGAGGAATGCGGATATGTGAACGAAACAAATCATTACAAGTACCTACCAAGTTGTGCTATCCTGTTGTCTGGGGGGCTTTGTTCTTCTGTACAAATATAGAAGTCTAGATTTAGAGACTAATAACAGTTGAAGCATATTTTTAACTCATTCTCTCCGTAATTATGTTTCACGTTCCTACAGTATTATTCGTTTTGATCATTTGTATTTCACTATCCTGTGATGATTAGACTTCCATAACTTTTTTTTTTTTTGCTTTTTTATCAGAAAATGTTATATTTGGTTCTTTATTATAGGAAAATGTATGCTCTTTTTACAAAAAAAAAATAAAAGTTTAGAAATCCAAAAACCAATTTAGCATAATGGGATTCAAATCAACGTTGATAGGAATTTCCCATCGCTTGGGGGCCCTGGGGGCTTTATCTCTTTGGGGGCCCCTGCATTTTGCGTAATATTTAATTTTTAATGTATAAAACACTCATTTTGAGCCCCCCCCCTGTAGTGGGGGCCGGGGGGATTTTCACATTCTCCCCCTCCTCCCCCCACCCTAGCTACGCCACTGGTTGGCATTGACAATTAGGAGAGAAAGAGTTAAACATATATTAGTTAAAACTGTTGGCTAACAATTCATTGAAATAAATAATTTCCAGTAGACATAACTTCTCTT
The DNA here is from genome assembly GCA_021533235.1 of Biomphalaria straminea. Taxonomy (NCBI): domain Eukaryota; kingdom Metazoa; phylum Mollusca; class Gastropoda; family Planorbidae; genus Biomphalaria; species Biomphalaria straminea. Next base: position 21,744,913 of record JADKLZ010005465.1, read on the forward strand.
TCAAGACTTTTAACATCTGTCACTTTATTGCATTTTTTTTTACTATGTTACTTTAATATATTACTGTCAACATTCATTTGCTTTTGTTATTTTACTTTAACATTTACATTTTACAAAGCACAAATCACTCTGTCTGTCTGGTAAAAAGTTTGTATACGTTATTTCTCCCAAACCCCTAATCTCGGATCAAGATGAAATTTCACACAATTATTTCTTTTACCTGACAACACAAGTATCAATATAAAAAAAAATTAACAAATTAGTTAATTAAATATTGGGAATTAATTTTTTGGTATCTCGAACAAGGGAAAGAAATTGTACTTGACTGATGTGGCAGAATAAACTGAATTAGTTCCCTTTGTAGGTCACTGCTCTGTAATAACAATAGGTAACTAAACAATCTTCTCTAATCATAAGTTTTTTACTAGTTGAGTGGCTAGAAAGTCGGCCGGAGGAGATGTGAGCCACAAGTATAAATTCAGGTTGTAAATGCTTTGAAAGAACAATTACGGTAATATCGACCCAATTTTCTCTTTCCCCCCCCCTCTAAATTTTCCCAGCTGGTCCAAAATAAAACAGGATAATAGCTTATATAAATTGCTGTATGCACGAAATAGCGCCAAATACAAACTGTCACAAGGTTATTCGATGTTGAATGTTGTAATGTCCTTGTGATGCCGGGGATTCAATCTTTTATTAAAATAATTAATTTAATGTCGAACTAGAATTCACTGTAAAAGATTCTTTTTAGAAAACGAAATTCTGGAACTTTATTTGAATAAAACGTAAGTACAGCTTATGTACAATAGTAAATCAACAAGATGAAATAATAACATAACATAGGCTTCTTTCTTAATAAAACTTAGAGTTGTTAGAATACACAACCTTTCAGTAAGACATTCACGCACAGACTGAAAATCTCACGCAATTACAGTCTCTGGGCGGAAGTTGTCATGTGACTGATGCAACCGACTGATGCAACTCCTAGCCAATAAATTTTAATTTCTATCAAGACAAAGAAAAGCTAAAAATAACTCTCGTGTAATACCAATATAGAAATCAACCCAGAATGGCATATGTGACACAAACACTTGATAACAATATTTCTAATCGGACATAGTTGGTGTAGATCAATTACAAACTAAATGACATGACTTACCCAAAGTAATTGATATTGAAGTTTCCTTTTCGATTTTTGTTTCCTTTAAATACATTGCGTTTACTTTTTATAGTAACTAATTTCACCTCTTGTTTTTTACTTACTTTTAAAAAAGCACTACTTCAACTTACTTGCTACTGTAAAATTCTTTAAAATTTTCTCCCTTTCCTCTTTTATACCTTTCAGAATGGTATCTGCAACGAGTCACCGTGTGTTTAAATAAATGTAGAGAAATGCTTAAACACTGAAGTTTGTGTTATGTAACTATGCTGTATTGTAAACATATACAATCTAAAACAATATTTAAATAACAAAGACTGAAAAAAAAACGTAAAATGGCAATGTCTTAGATTCCTAAGCTTAAGGATGAACAACAATGTCATAGAACTAACAACGCGTGTATAAAAGAAATCTTGATGAACTAGATTGAAAACTAGAATCATTAGTGACATCAGCGGATGTTATAGAAGACAATGGAGATTACCATACTCAAGGAAGAATTTTTGTTAAAGTGGGACAATCATGAACTTAGCAGAGCTCATTTGGGAAGTATCTCTAAAGTGACCAGTGGATCAGAGAGTGGACACACCTATGCGGGTGGGGGAGGCGAAGGTGTGGAAGCAGTAGAGCGTGTCATGACGAGGTCAGTCTAAGGACGAGGTCAGTCTAAGAGCCCAAACTATCGCATCCCTATGGAATCCGACAAACAAAATTCGACTGTAGTCTGTAATAAAACTTTATTGACGACTTTAGTGCTGTATCAAGCGTTTATTTACTGATAAAAACGCTGTCTAAACCTTGAAGCGGTTATTTAAAAACAATAAAAGTTTACCTGCGACTGGTATAGGCCTATTTGTTTCGTTCCGTGAAGCATTGGCAATGACCTCTTCAAAAAAAAACAAAAAACAATAGCATAACATGGAAAGATAAGACACACAGACATAAATTCATTCACATTTTTTTTTTTGGCTACAACAAAAGATATGTAAATATTTCTTCTACACGCCAGTTATTTTGATACCCAAATTTTATCTGAAATGGTACGGCTATAGTAGATTATCATATTTTTGAGGATTATAAATATATAACTAAATAAATTATAGCTTTTATATAGTGCTACTTTCCTGCTTATATCATGCCCAGAGTGTTATGGTCCAATCTCATTTGTGGACCAGTGGGGGGAGGGGGTATCTGGGAGAAGGTTTTCCGTGCTGCCTGATGGCGCTCAGTAAACACCACTCTGCTTGAGTCGGGTGTCGAACCTCGAGCCCCCAAGTTCAAGAATACCTAGCCTCTCAACCAGGCTTCTACTACCTGAATAAATAAATATCCTTCTAATACCTGAGGTTCCCTGACAAAAATGCGCGTAAAAAAATATGTTCAGTCATTTTGCAAGACATACTTGATACTCTGGAAATCATTGTTAGTTCCGCAAGGTTGTTAACGCCGGCAGTGGTAATGGTTTTAAGACCAACATTGCTTCCAATGACATGCGTCTCAGCCTCTAACGACTAGTCCATCTCCAGGCGTTCATTTGTGGTTCAGATATCGAGCCTGGCGGAACCGTTACCATTGACAGGAGAAGGGGCAAAAGCGAGCGACGTGGGCCTGAAACTCTCTCTCTCCTTTCTCTCATGTAGTGTCTAAATATATCTTAGTACTGTCACGTGATTTATTTAACTGTTTATCGTTTCTCACTAGTGTTAGACCAGGGGCGTAGCTAGAAGTTTCCATCATCTGGGGGCACGGAGGGCTTGACCCCTTTGGGGGCCCCAGCATTTTGCGTAATATTAAATATTTGATGTAAAAAAAACTCATTTGGGCCCCCCCCCCTCAAGTGGGGGCCTGGGGAGATTTTCAAATTCTCCCCCCTCCTCCCCCCACCCTAGCTACGCCATTGTGTTAGACACCCTCTGAGACGATAACTATTTTCTTTGCGTCAGACAAGGCGTTTTGGGGAGGCAGGAAGGGCTCGTTAGCCTTGGTTGGCTACCCATCTTGGAGAACGAAAACTCTGAATACAAACCTCCGCTGCCTCGCGACTATACTCAAACACGGGAATGGCTTCGGGAGGCAACCATGAGGAAAAAATCGGAGAAAAAAAGAGAGAGAGAGAGAGCGTGAGAGAGAGGGGGGAGGGGAGAGGGTCTGAGAGGAAAGTACGCAATAGTCAACACCGAAGAAATATTAACAGTTATTTATTTAAAACAAAACGATTGTGGTTTCAGAATTTCCAAAAATATCGCCACGCAGTTTTATTGATATTTAATGTAATCTAACAATTCGACTTAATACGGGACTTAGGCTACACCCGGCATTTTGAAATATATGGATTATTTTTAAAATAAAGCAATATTCATGACAGTATGAAAAGGAAGAAATCAGTGTCCTAGTAGAGCAAGGCGCTTTGAGCAGTGGATGGCTGCCTGGTCGTGCAGGACCTTCGTTCCGTCGTCAGGGTTCAAACCCTGCCCGCTGCTACCCCCCATAATCCTGCGGGAGGTTTGGACTAGGAATTAAATTATCTTCAACTCTGAAGGAACATCCGAAACATTGTAAAAAAAAATTAAAAAATTTCACAAACATTTTCCAAACTGTTAATCATTTTTATAACACTAACATTATATTTCTTATTAATCTGCTTATCATAATCATTCACCTTGTATCTAAAATAATAATCTCTAATTCGAATGAAAGAACTTACCCTGTATCTCTTCCTCGTGGGTTTTAGCTTGCTCTTCCTCTTTATCTATATCCACATAGAAAATATTAAGAGTTCATCTTAGAGTTATGTGATTTGAAAGACTTTTAAAATCAATTATTAAATAACCACCACATTGGTCAATTAACATTTTGAATATTTACAAGTTTACATCAGCTCACTCTGTCTGTCTGTCTGTCTGGTAAAAAGTTTGAACACGTTTTTTTCTCTCATTTCCCAGTCTGGGATCAAGTAAAAATTTGGACAATTATACATCAAACCTGACATGACATGAATCAATCACAAGAAGTTAAAAAATTAGTTTAATAATTATTGGATATTATTTTTTTTTTATTTTTAAATAAGTGGAATAAATGCTACTTAATTAAAGATATTGATATACATGTATAAAGATTTAATTTCCTTATAACTTCCTCTCTCACTTTCGATTCTCGGATCAATTATTTATTGTCAATAACAATACACGAACCAATCCAAAAATTAACCAGTTGTATCAATGTAGAAGTAATTCTTTCATTTTATTTTATATAACAGAAAGGGAGCTAAAAGTTGTAATATTCAGATCAATGGCAGTAATTGGCGGTTATTTCCCCTTAGATAAACTTTGCTTTTAAAAAGTATCTTCTTTTTTTTCCTTCGCTTGTTTTGACGATATTTTAAAAAGATTCTGACACTTAAAAAAATAAAACTTACATTTTTTAATCTCTTCTTTCAACTTTGTATTTTCATCTGTTAAGAGCTCTGCACAAGAAAATCTGAAGATGACTTATTTATGTTACATTCATACATTGAACGTGATTATAACAAATATATAGAAAGATTTTCTAAGGCTAGCTGCAGAGATAACAGAGAGCGTTTGCATCTTTTGATCTAGATGATTCTCTTGTATTGATATCATAGACATAAATAAATATAGACTGGTCAATAACAGAGTTTTATGAAACGAAAATTTGTGAATTGCAATTGTGTGTACTTTATTTTATGTCTATAAATTTTGTTTAATCTCTAAGACTGAAGATCATGCAATTTTTTACATTGTTCACAATTCGGAAATCCGAATTCAATAGATATACATGTTTACAAGTTACACGAAATTACTTCCTTTTTCCAGTCTATATTTATATATGGCTATGATGGATATTTATTGAATCAGACTTTTAAAAAAATATCTCAACACTAGGGGTGGGATGCTTGTCGAGAGGTAAAGCACGTTGGCTTGTGGTCAGTGCAGATGATGACCAACCGCTTTTACTTTTCCCCAACAAATGTCAGGTACCACTCTAGAGCTAGGTAGCGCCCCAAAGATCCCTAAATTAAAATCCCAGTCTTTACTAGGATTTGAACCAGGGACCTTCGGTTCCTAAGCCAAACGCCAAACAAATGTAAGGTACCATTTAGAGCTGGGTAGCGCCCCAAAGATCCCTAAATAAAAAAATCCAGTTTTTATCAGGATTTGAACCAGGGACCGTCGGTTAGGAAGTTCAACGCTTTACCGCTCAGCCACCGCTTTATGCAAAGAAATCTCTGAAATAATAAATGCAAACGCAATATGAATGTTATAAGGGAAGAAAAATACAAACGAATTTTGGCTTTTTGATCTTCGATCTCTTTCGATTGCACTGAATTGGTTTCTTGTACTGTAAACACAACCAAAAAAAAATCAAAAGATATAGTCAAAAATACCAAATCAATGAATTTCATGTTAGCAGTTGATTCCTTTAACTAATACCTAAACAGTTACTTTTGTTTACGTGTGTGTGTGTGTGCGCGCGTGTGTTCATGTATGTTTATTTCCTGTTGCAATAGGATTGAACATTGCGATGATTATTTAAATAGTTGACACTTAGCAGTGGCGTAGCTAGGGTGGGGGGGGGAGGAGGGGGTATAATTTGAAAATCCCCCCGGGCCCCACTTGAGGAGGGCCCCCTAATGAGTGTTTTTTACATTAAAAATCAAATATTGTACAAAATACAAGGACCCCAAAAGAGGTCAAGCCCCCCCCGGGCCCCCAAACGATGGAAAATTCCTAGCTACGCCCCTGTGATAACTAGGTTGTCATGTGGCCAGCACAACGACCTAACGCCTTTACTTTCTTTTCTAATTTATTAATTTTTTTATCGAACTCGGGAAATAACTTCTACATTTTAAAGATTTAATTGTAAATGTAGGGTTCTTCTCCTTTAATATGCTTTATTTTTTTTATTTATAATGGATTTCTTATGTCTTGCTTCTTCTTTTCATTGAAATTTAAAATGATTGTTTGTAAAATGTTTGTAAAGTTTTTGTTTGTAAAAATGTTTTTCAATGTTTAGGATGTTTCTTTAGAGTAAAAGATAATAACTGCTTCCTAGCCTAAAACATCCTTCAAGAAGACAGGGGATGGCAGCAGGCAGGGTTTGAACCCGGGACCAGCTAGATAACCGAACGACAGTCAAGTCAAGTGTGAACATATGCATATGTCCGCCCCCATCACAATCATGTTTATAAAAAAAAATGTTTAATTTACTCCATTATTTGAACTAATAATAACAATACAGGACAGAGTAATTAGGACAAAAAATTACGAGAAACATATCCTAAAACTCAATATTGTTGACAAATGCCGAAAATGTGGAAATGTTGGTGAGTCAATTGAACACATAATGGCAGGATGTTCAGCCCTATCGGAATCTGCCTACTTAGGTCGCCATAACCAAGTTGCAAAGCTAATACACCAGCACTTGGCTTTGACACACAATTTGATCGGGAAGGATACTCCTCCTTATTACAAATACTCACCACAAGAGGTTCTCGAATCTACTGATTATCTGCTGTACTGGGATAGACCTATTTTGACCGACAAAACAGTTGATTTTAATCGCCCTGATCTGCTGCTCATCGATAAAAAGGAAAAAGTCGCTACCATTATCGACATTGCAGTACCACTATCTCACAACTTAAGAAAAACTGAGTTAGAAAAACAACGAAAATATGGGAACCTAGGCTTGGAGATTAAGCGTCTATGGAAGCTTTCTAAAACAACAATATACCCCATTGTCATATCAACCGAGGGGATAATAACAACTGACCTCACAGATACCTTCAAGGCCCTTGGCATTCCCAGGCACATTCTCGTTGCCTGTCAGAGGGCGGTACTGCTGCAGACCTGCCACATCACCAGAAAATTCCTCAGTGGAAACTGATAAAGGGACTACAATGAATTTTGTTTCCCTTTAACGAAACTCGACCCTGGCTGCGCCAGAGAAAGAATACTCGTTCTTTTATCATAATAATAATAATCTTTATTGTCCGTAAGGAAATTTGTCTTACAATTTGTGCATTATACAATCAAAACATTATTTTAAAAAATGTACATTCACACCAGACTCACTCACAATTAACATATGAAAAGTTTACATTAGATTGGTTCTATTTAATGATCTGATTGCCAGAGGAACAAGAGAGTTTTTGTGTCTGTTTGTCTTTGCTATCGGTGTCTTGTATCTCTTTTGTGATGGTAAAATAACAAAATCCTGACCCAAAGGGTGATTTTTTATTTCTAGAATCTTCTTAGATTTTGTTTTTCTCAAACAGCTGCCCTAATGGGGTTTGTTTTTTGCCAATGACTTTACCAGCAGCATTTAGGATTCTCTGGAGTTAATTTTTATTCTTAGTGCTTAGGTTGGCATACCAGGCAGTGATATTAAAATGTAAAATATTGCCGATGTGAGCGTGATAAAACATAGTCAATGCCTTTTCGCTAATATTAAAAGAGGACAGTTTTCTCAGTAATCGATATCTTTGCTGCTCTTTTTTGCTGCTATAATCTGTATTTGCTGCAAAATTTAATTTATTGTCTAGGATAGTACCAAGGTATTTAAAAGTTTGCACTATTTCAATGGTCTCTCCAGCTACAGTTACAATATCATTTTACTTCTTTTCCCTACGAAAATCGATAATCATTTCTTTGGTGGTTTTTTACATTTAATAATAAAAATTTATCTTTACAGTACTGTTCAATGTGGTCTATTTCTCTAAAATACTAACAGTTGGAATGGATTTTTAAAAAAACGTGTTAATATTACTTGTTAGTTTGCCAACCCGTTTGCCTATTCCGCTAGACCAGTGGTTCTCAACCTGTGGATCGCGACCACCTTGGGGCTCGATTGACGATTTGCCAGGGGTCGCCTAAGACCACAGAAAATATGGATTATTATTGTCCACTCTTCTATTGCTGTATGTTTGTGTGGGAGGAGAGGTCGCAGCAGAGTGGGGGATTGTAAAAAGGGGTCTCCGAGATTAAAAGGTTGAGAACCGCTGCGCTGGACCTCGGAGGTTTACTCCCAATGACTCTCTTCAACTTTGCAGCTCACGAGACTATAAGATCTATAGGTCAGTGTCTCCAAATGGTAACGCCCTGTTATTACAGAACTCGAGAAATAAGGAAATCAACTTACACTGTTGAAGCCTGTCAATCCATTCAGCTTTCTCTTTGTCATACTGCTCTTTCTCCTGCTCTAAAATAACATTTGTTAAATGTATAGATTAACTGTAACTGAAAGAATGTAAAAACCTAGATGGCTAGATTTAATAACTCAGAAAAACGTTAAAGTCTAACACTGTGTGAAAACGAAGCCAAAAATAATACATACCGAATTCTTTGGCTTTCTTTATTTGGTTCGCTGACCAGATTTTTTGTTTGGCTGTGAAATGGTAAATGCGTTTTTAGAAAATATAGATTTTTTTTCAATAGCAAAGATCAATCAATGTTTTCAATTTACACAGCAGGATCTTTGAATAATAACAATGATGAAACATGCATATTAAAGGAAACAAACAGACAGACAGACAGGAAGACAATGTTAGATTTAGAGAGGTAGAGAGATACAAAGGAGATATAGAGAGAATAGGATGCAGAGAGACAAAAAGAAAGACGCACGCTGATAGAGAGTCGGACAGAACCACACAAGACAAAAACAGAGACCCAGAGAGAGAAAGAGAGAGAGAGAGAGAGACAAAGAGAAATATATAAAGACAGAAAAACAAAGAGATAACAAAGAGACATATATAAAGAGACCCCGAGTGAAAAGTGAATAAAAAAAGATAGAGATAGTCAAAGACACACAAAGAGTGACACAGAGAAAGAGACTAATTGAAAATTTAATTAAAAAAAACTAAAGAGATATCCTGAAGGAGTTTAGAAACGAAACAATTTTAAAATACGAAAAGGCAGACACAGTGAGAACGACAGACAGAAGACATTTATAAGAAGGCTAAAAAAAGAAGGGAAGTAAGGAAGAGAATTGATAAAGAAAGAAATGAAAGAATGGATAAAGAAAGAAAGAAAGCAAAAAATTGATAAAGAAAGAAAGAAGGACAGGTTAATGAAAAGTGGAAAAATGAAAAATAAATAAATAAATTTGAAAGTATAAGATAATCAGTCAATTAATGTCACAATCATTAGCAAATAAAAGCAACATTTAAATACGACAAAAATCATCGTGCATCAAAATTTCACAGTCTTACAATCTTAGCTTACAATCAGCCCTGGATAGCATACACACCACACCCACACAGTGACACACTAACACACAAACATTTACTTAAACTTCTAGGAATAAAAATAAATAACTGAAAGACAGAATGGCAGACGACAGAAGACGATCCCATAATTCCCCAGTTGACACGTACCATAAATCTTTTGCTACAATTCGATCTCTTCCAGTCTCGTGCTACAATAGTTGTAAGCGACTGTTTGTTTAAAATAGATAGGCTTAAATACACACAATCACACATCACTTAAATCCACAGCATTTGAGAGTCATCTTCTATTTGTGAAGTTTAAAAAGAACAATACCTATATCTTGCAGACGAGAATGCAAGTTTTTGAAATGTTTCTCAATGGAAGTCATAAACAGTTGAAATCCATCCCCGGAACCTGCATTTAAGATCAACGATAGCAAAAGATCATTCCTTTCCGACTTAAATTTTTTCGAAATGATTCTTTGCTTATCGTTATCTGCTAAGACTTTGTGCTGAAACAAAAATTCCACAAGATCCTTGGCGTCGAGCTCTTCTCTTAAAAGAAAGTAGTTTTCTCGTATAGTCTGCTCGTCCTCTGGCTTTAGCTTTCCTTTCGGCATCTCTGGGAAAAGACAAGAATCTACGAATTAAGAATCATCATGTCCTGGCTATAATTTAAAAAAATAACAGAAATAGAAAAGTTTTTTGAGTGCTGGGACAAGTTCGAAAAAGCCCGTGATGTCTGGGAGCGCTTGAGGCGCCCTGACCGTACTTTCCCGTGGTGGAGGCTGTCCAGGCCTCAGCTATCTATTATAGCACAATGCAGGACATGCCACTGTCTATTTGGCTCATATATCTCACGGCTATGGCCAAATTTCGATTCACGGTGCCCCCGCTGCGGGAAAGAAGAGGAAACCATGCCTCATATTCTGTTTGACTGCCTCAGACTTGCTGATCTCCGCCTCGACAGGTCTGGGAAACCACAAATTCTCGACCTGTTTGGTGACATGTATGCATTACGCAAGACAGTCCAGGGCTTTTGCAAGAGAGAATTTAAACCTGTCAAGCCCTCACTCAAATGGAGTTTGATGATGATGAAGATGACGAATTAAGAATGCTCTATGGATTGTTCAGTTTATCCAATGTACTTCTGTTAGTAACAAAGCCTTATCTCAACGGAGGAAGAGGAGTATTTATATTAATCCTAAATAGTTCCAGTTTTAGGCGTTGTGGTCTATTGGTCATCTGATTCTGTGGCCTACGGTTAATAGGATGTCATGTGGCCAGCACATCGTCCAACCGCCTTCACATTCCCGCAACTAATTTCAAGTAACCATTAGAGCTGGGTGGACTCGGAAGCGCTGAAAGATCCCGAAATTAAAAATCCCAGGATTCGAGCCGGGAACTTCGGATCAGAAGCCAAGCACTATACAGCTCAGCCACCGCACCCCCTATTGTTTCCTATACCCGGTAACCAAAAAGAAACTTTTTTTTTCAAAACGTTTTTGGACCTAAAAATTTTTGTTATAGAAAATGTAATCAATGAATAAACACAGACCAGAACTTCTACGATGAAACTATTGATTGGTTAGATTCTACAATTAGTTTAGAGTGTTACTTCCCTTTTGTGACGACGTCTTCAAACGTCGTGTTTTTTTAAGGTCGATGGGAACACAGTATGGTAACTTTATACGCCTAGAACAGGATGTGATAGCCTGACCTCAACGTCTCTGCACATTATGAACTGTTCAAGTCATACTTAGGCTAATGGGCGATTATTGTTTGTAAAATGTTTCTCATGTTCCGGGTGCTGCTTTGGAGATAATAAACTTCCTAGTCCAAACCTCCCGCAGAACGTTAGGGGAAGACAGCCAGCAGGGTATGAACTCGATGCCGTCGAGACAAGCGGACGACAGTTCCGCGCGCATATCGCACGACCAGGCCGAATAAAACTAGGAGAACAGGAGAGAGGCTTTCTTCAACAGTACATAACAGTGATTCCTAAACTACGGCCCGCGGGCAACATCCGGCTCATGAAATGATAAAATCTGACCCATCCAAAAGTCTGTTCACAGTGCCAGAGACTATATATTAATATATAGTCTATGACAGTGCTTACTAAAGCCCCAGTGGTTCCGTTCTATTGGACTCAAGACACGATGCA